>PVHP010034207.1:0-19074 GCA_004024765.1 Zapus hudsonius
AAAAAAAAAATCCATCTGAAACCTTTTTTTTGTTTGTTTTTCGAGGTAGGGTCTCCCTGTAGCCCAGGCTGACCCGGAATTCACTCTGTAGTCTCAGGGTGGCCTCGAATTCACGGCGATCCTCCTACCTCTGCCCCCCAAGTGCTGGGATTAAAGGCGTGCGCCACCACGCCTGGCTGAAACCTTTTTCACACACAGGAGCAAATGCAGTGTGGAGGAGAGAGTGAGTAAGAAGGCAAAGCCCAAGTTTTAATGGGCTCAAGGTTGTGTCCCTGACTAAGGGACATCTTGGACACGTGTGCCCGTCATTTCAGTGGGAGGTGAAGAGCCGCCTCAGTAGTTTGTGAGCAGGGCTTTCGCACTTGGGCATCTTAGATTGACTGCTGAGAAGTGATTAAGTCACGAGGGAGGAGCCTCATGAATGGAATTACTGTCCTCACGAAAGAGGCTCCAGGGAGTGCCCCTTCCGCCATGCCAGGACACAGAAGGCCTCTGTTTGACAGTCTGTGAGGCACAGACCCTCACCGACGTTAACTGTGCAGACGCCTTAATCTTGAAATTGCCAATCTCAGAACGGCTGTTAATAAAGAACCAAACCTCAGGTTTTTCGTTGGAGCCGCTCAGACTGAAACAGCTTTTGGGCAGATGAAAGGAACGATCACATACTCCACATAGTCTGAGAAGTTCAGAAGTTCTTTCCTAGATAAACAGGAGCTTTAAAAGCAGGTGCTCGCCCACCCGAGGGTGTGGCTCAATGGTGGAAGGCTTGCCCAGCAGGAGTGAGGGGTGTTTGATCCTCACCACCAAAAAATAAGTAAATGTAAATAAAGGGTTGGGGAGATGGCACACAGGTTAAAGGCGCTTGTTTGTAAAACTCACATAAAGCCAGATGTGCAATGTAGTACGTGTATCTGGTGTTTGCAGTGGCAAGTGATCTTGGCGTGTCCATAGCCTCTGTCCCTTTCAAATAAATAAATAAATAATGAAGGAAGGAAGGAAGGAAGGAAGGAAGGAAGGAAGGAAGGAAGGAAGGATTGACACTCCTGTGGTGTCAACATATTTCATTGGCTGTTGCACTTGCACAATTGTTTCGGGTTCACAGAGACCAGATAGTCTTCATCAATGCCAGGGGAAATTTGCAAAGATTTCTATTCACCTTGGGATATTGTTTGCTGATAGTTGTATTCATTTCCTTGGATACAAACCAGAATACAGAGTTTACCTTTAAAACTATGAGGTGGGGGTGCTGACGAGATGGCTAAGTGGTTAAAGATACTTGCTTGCAAAGCCTAATGGCCTGGGTTCAATTTCCCAGTACCCACATAAAGGCAGACACACAAAGTGACACATGTGTCTGGAGTTTGTCTGCAGTGGCAGAAGGGCCCTGGTGTGCCCATAACACTCTCTCTCTCTCTCTCTCTCTCTCTCTCTCTCTCTCTCTCTCTCTCTCTCTCTGTCTCAGGCTGCTTCCTAATCCTCTTTCCTTAAGGACAGACTTGAAGACCTCAGTGCCCCAAATACTTCAAAATGACTTCCCAAATCCTGTCATCACAGGATCCTGCAGGAGAGGCTGTAAGGAAATTAAAAGAATTCAGGCCAGGGTGTGAAGGGCAAGTCTAAATACCCTCGTTCTTCCCCTCCCTGCCTCCCACACAGGCAATCATAGCTAAACTGTAGACGCCCATGGCTTAGGTGGTGAACGGAGGAATGCCTGACATTTGGAAAAGTGGTTAAATAATTATTGCAGTTGAGGTGAGAGGCATGGGGTAAGGGTGTGGGAAGTTCTGGGCAGGATGGACGGGAGGCGTCCTGGGTGCCCTCTGATGACTGCCTGATCTGGGGCTTCTCCTGGCTGTCTCCCTGGTCCCTGGGAGTTTCCCAGGATGCTTTTGGGGGTGCACACTGTGCGTGGTGGATTAAGAGAGAGAAAGCTGAAGTTTAGAGGGAGCTTTTATGATGGGTGTCTGGAGCACTCCGAACACTGTATAATTATCACTGGGTCCCTTTATAAGTAAGCGTTGTACTCGTGAGCATGGAGTCCTATTTGCTGGCTGGGTTTCCATCTGCTGTGTCCCAGAGTTCTCACTCTCAGAGATGGGCATCACTAGCTGTTGTTTGGAAGGGCAGTCTCTCCTCTTTCTTTCTTTCTTTCTTTCTTTCTTTCTTTCTTTCTTTCTTTCTTTCTTTCTTTCTTTCTTTCTCTCTCTCTCTCTCTCTCTCTCTTTCTTTTTCCTCCCCTCTCTTGAAGATGTGCTAGCCAGGCATGGTGGACCACACCTTTAATCCCTAATCCCACACTGAGGAGGCTGGGGTAGGAGGATGGCCTTGAGTTTGAGGCTAGCCTGGGCTAACGAGAGTGAGTTCTAGGTCAGCCTGAGCTAGAGACTCTGCTTCAAACAATGATAATAATAATAAAAGGTGTGAGTTGGGGTATTTTCATTGGAATTGCCAGATAGTTTCCCAGATTGGATGTCTTTTCCTAATTCCCTGACATTTCCATTGAGAATTACGCATGTGTTCAAGGGCAGGCTAAAACACATGCTGATTGTCTCCTGAAAGTCTCAAAGTGGGTCTGGCGCTCTTCCCTGTGGCTGAGGTTTGGCCAGGGGGAGGGCAGCCTGGAGGTGGTGACCAGCTGGAGGAGAGGCACCGAGGGGTAGGCCTGGGGCTGGACTTGGGGGGGGATGCAGAGGGGAGGGGACCCACAGACTGGGGCTGGGCACGGTGCAGAGGGGTGGGACTGGGGCTCTAACGCAGAGGGGAGGGGACCCACAGAAGGCGGGGCTCGGGAGCCAGGTGGCTAGGCGGATTCTCAGGGGGAGGCGGTGACCTATGGAGGGGCGGAGCCTGGGGAGGGGCGGGGCCCGTGGGCGTGGCAGAGGGCGGGCTCCCGCGGGGCTCGGGGACCAGGGCCGGGGCGGCGCGGGCGTGTCCGGTCCGCGGTGAGCGCGATGAGCGGGGCCGGGGCGGCGGGCGCGGGCCGGGGGCTGCGCGTGGACGGGCTGCCGCCGCTGCCCAAGAGCCTGAGCGGGCTGCTGCACTCGGCGGCGGGCGGCGCGGCGGGCGGCTGGCGGCACCTGGAGCGGCTGTACGCGCAGAAGTGGCGCATCCAGGACGAGCTGAGCCGCGGGCGCGCGGGCGGCGGGGCGCGGGCGGCGGGGCTGCGCGCCAAGCCCCCCAGCCTGGACGCCGCGCTGGCGCTGCTTCGCAAGGAGATGGTAAGGAAGAGCCGGGCGGGTTGGGGCTCCCAACTCCCCGTGGCCAGATCCGGTCCCCAGGGTGGCCTGGGGCTCCGGGGCTCGCCGTGGCCGGTCGGGGCGCGCGAGTCCGACCCCTTCCCGCTCCAGGCGGAGCCCCTGGGGGCCGCAGATGGACCGTCCATTTCCTCCCCGCTCCCTGCAGAGCCCGGGGGGACCGCAGACTGATCGGATCACCCGACCCCTCCCCGCTCCCGGCCGAGCCCCGGGGGGACCGCCGAAGGGCCGCCTGGCCCCTCCCCGGCCGCGCCTCGGGAATCCGATTACGCGCGCAGCCTGGGCGCGGAAGCCGCGCTCCGTCCCGGTGAAGTTGCTCCCTGGAGTTTTGTCTGGTTCCCAACAATGGAGTTTAGTTTTTTCTTAGTCCTGGAAAGTTTAGTAGGTGTTGGCGCACCGGGACGTGCCATTTAGAGCGATGCCAGGGCCGATTGTGGCCACTGCGAGCCCTGCCCGAGCTGCCAGGCAGAGCCCTCGGGGAGGTGCTGACCCCGCGTCTGTGCCTCTGAGTCCAAGAGTTCCCTCCTCTAGGCCAGGTAAATACTCTGTTAAGGAAATCTAATATAAGAAAGCTACTATGTCCCGATAATTTGCCAAAGAAAGCTAGAGATTTGAGATTTGAATTCTTGAAACGATCGTGTTTGACACGATTTGACCTACTATTAGAAAATTTCTATGTACGCCTACCCGCTTTTGTTTTTAAGTTGAGTTTTGTTTTTCTAGGTAGGGTCCCTAGCACAGGCTGACCTGGAATTCACTAAGTAGTCTCAGCCTGGCTTTGGACTCAGATCAGTTCTTCTACCTGTCTCCCAAGTGCTGGGATTAAAGGCGTGAGCCACCAGGACCCACAGTTTTTTTTTTTTTTTTTTTTTTTTAACACTTTAATCACTCTGCATCTGGCACCAAAATGATGTGTAATTCTCCCTGAAAAGGTTTCCTAAACTTTTTACAGAACACTTAAATTTGAAGCCAGCCAGGTTAACCTGGATTAGAGTAAAACCTTGCCTCAAAAAACAATCCACAAAACATTAACCCAGAGATGGGGAGATAACTCAGCAGTTAAAGGCTGTTTCAATTCCCCAGTACCCACATAAAGCCAGATGCACAGAGTGGTGCATGTGTATGGAGTTCGAGGCTCTGGCACACTCATACTCATCGTCTCTGCACACAAATAAATACAGATATATTAAAAAAAATTAAGCTGGGCGTGGTGGCACACGCCTTTAATCCCAGCACTCGGGAAGCAGAGGTTGGAGGATCACCATGAGTTCAAGGCCACCCTGAGAGTACACAGTGAATTCCAGGACATCGGGTGAACAGCATTTTAATTCAATAAATCCGAACCAAACTGAACTTGGATGATGCTTCTGGGTGAAATAGAAGTTCCACCTTGGGGCTGCCCAAGTGTCTTTCTGGAGTAACAGGCAGGCTGTTCTCTCTCTTGCTCTCTCTCTCTCTCTTTTCTTTTTGATCAGGCTGATCTTGTGTTGTGGAGCTATGCTTTATCAGCATGCTCTGGCTTCCCTTCCCATGGTATTTTCCAGGTCCTCCTGGGGTGACTGAAGTACAGCTGTGTAATTAAGCCTTAGGCTCCTCTGAAGCTTTCCTATGGGAACCAGGGAGAACAAGCAGCCATCAGCTCCCCTGATAGCAGTGATAAGGCAGGGGCTGGGTCTGGGGCTGGGGAGATGGCTCAGGGGATCAAGTGTTTGTTTGCCCTGTGAGCATTAGTACCAGAGTTCAGATTTCCAGAACCCGTGTAAAAGCCAGGTGCTGTGGAGGGCGTCTGTGAAAGGAGGTAGAGTCAGGAGAATCTTCTGGAAGCTCATGGACCAGCTAGCCTAGCAAATCTGTTCACTTAGAACAGGTGGAAGGTGAGGACCAACGTCTGAAGCTGTCCTCTGAACCCACATGTGCCACCATGTGCACACACGACTGATCATACAGGAGTGTGTATGTTAGTGGCTACAGGCCTTAACAAAGCCTTTCAAGAAATGTCACAAGACCTTGGGGACAGTGGGGTCTCAGCAGCTGAAGGGCAGGGAGTTCCCCCAGAGCTATCTGTAGCTTGTCTATATTGGTCTATTTACTTTGAAGGCCTGAGGTTAAATGTGTGTCCTGGACTTAACAAATGTCACTGCAGAATGTGACACGTGTCTGAGGGGGAAAGTCCTGAGTAAGTCTGAATGAGGGCCTCTTCCAGAGAGGGGGAGGGATTCTTTTCTGAAAGGTTGCTGTGCCAGAGGCCCGGAGAGGCCGGATATCCACCAGGGAAGAAAACATGAGGGAAGTAGCAGAAAGCAGAGCTTTGAGCCTCCAGCTTGACTGGCTGGGGGTCTGAATAAGAGGCGACTGTTGTAGAAAGTCTTAGTGCCACAGGAACATTGCCACCAGGAGGAGGGAGGGTGCCATCCTGGTGGGACTTTGGGGGGAGGGGTGTAGCAGGTGCCCTGGATGATGAGTACATGGAAGCCATTTTTTCAGCAGAATCCAGAAAGCTGCTACAGGGTCCAGGAAGGTGATGAAAACGGGAATGAAACATTATTAAAGCTTTTTTATTTGTTTGTTTTTCTAGGTAGGGTCTTGTTCTAGCCCAGGCTGACCTGGAATTCACTCTGTAGTCCCAGGCTAGACTCGAACTCATGGTGATCCTCCTACCTCTGCCTCCCGAGTGCTGGGACTAAAGGCGTGTGCCATCACTCCTGACTCAGAAACTAGGGCGATCACCCAGTTTTACCCACCAAGTGCAGGGATTACAGGCATTGCACCATCACACCTGATCCAAAGAAGTCCTTTTAAAAACATTCGTTGCTATTTTCTCATTGAAGCCCACTCACCTGTTGTCTGTGTGTTAATGCAAAGCGACCTGAGGACCGACGGGAAATGGTTCAAGAGCCAGGGGATGTGGGCAGTGGTGCGACAGTCTGATGCTTCATTTAGACCACTGACCATGACTTGTGTAGCTAGCTCCCACTGCTTACCGGCTGAATTCACTAGTGCATTTCTCCTTCCCCTTTTGGCCAAAGATGCCCATGTGTTGTCTATAGATGCCAGAGCGCCCACTGTTGGCATATTGGGCATCTTTGCATTGTAAAGGCCTCCAAGGAGTGCAGCCCAGGCAGACGCTGGCACTCTGCCCTGCTCTGGTCCCTGGTCTCCATGGTTCTGTGTCTCTCTAATGCCAGGTGGACAAGGGTGTGTGGGGCAGATCAGGTCACCATGGCCCCTTAGAGGGCCCTCCAGCAATCAGCAGCTGGAATGCCAGGGTAATCCCTGGAGGCGCTGTTTTCCATGAATCTGTGATGGAAACCTCCCAGGCAGACCAAAGGAAGCAGGAAGCCAGCCCGAGGATGCACTTGCCCCTTGCCAGCTCATAGGCATCCTGGCTTCCCACCCGTGACGTCCCATAATGGCTCTTCATGTCCTCCTCTCTTCAGACACTTAACACCAGACAGCTGTTCTCCTGGGGACTCTGAAGTCAGAAGATCCCCAGGCCTTCCTTACAGGGGGCAGAAACTCACAAACACATGCAGCTTGTTCATTTTGTGTGCATGCACGTGTGCACACTGTGTGCACACGTGCATGTGCGTGTATGTGTGCACATGTGCATGTGGCGGTCAGGTCAAAGGACAACCTCAGGGGGCATTCCTCTGGACCATTAGCTACACACACACACACACACACACACACACACACACACACACACACAGATGTATATATGTATATATATAATTTGGTTTCAAGGTAGGGTCTCACTATAGTTAGTCCAGGCTGACCTGGAATTCACTATGTAGTCTCTCAGGGTGTCCTTAAATGCACAGCAATCCTTCTACCTCTGCCTCCTGAGTGCTGGGATTAAAGGGGTGCACCACCATGCTCGGCTTAAAAAATATTTTATTTCTTTACTTATTTGAGAGAAAAGTGAGAGCAAGAAAGAGGCAGATAGAGAGAATGGGTGCTCCAGGGCCTCCAGCCTCTACAAATAACTCCAGACACATACATGTGCCACCTTGGGCATCAGGCTTTACGTAGGTAGTTCTGGGGAATACCTCAATGCTGTAACCATTGAGCAATCTCTCCAGCCCTGGCTACTTTTTTGAGACTATAATTCCCTTTCACTTCCCTTCCTCCTGCTCTCTTCCTCTCCTCTTCCTTCTGATCCACAGGGTCTCACGATGAAGCCCAAGCTGGCAATCTTCCTGCCTCAGCTTCCTGGGTGTGTGTGTGCATTTGTGAGTGTGGGTGCAGGCAAGTGTGTGGAAGAGAGAGGAAGACAGGTCAGCCCTTGCCTTCCAATTCCTTTTTGAGGCAGGGTCTCTTGTTCACTCTTCCCTTCCCCAGGTTCTAGAGAATTCTGTCTTCTTCTGAGGCTCTGGGATTACAGAAGTGGGCTTCTGGCTTTTGTGTGTGTGATGAGGGAACCGAGGAGGGAGGTCTTGGCGATTAGAACTCAGGTACTCAGAGTTGAACAGTAAGTGCTTTGTCCACTGAGCCATCTCTCCTTATACCATAGCTTTCAAAACCTGGGCTTTTTCTTCAGGTTGAGAGGCATTGTGATTGTAGGAGAAAGAGTGGGCTGGTGGGTGGGTGCATCGTCTCAGAGCGGTCTCAGTGTGTGACACACACAGGTTACCCCTTCCCCCCACCCCTCTGTGTTTTCCTGGCTGCATCTGGGCAGGATAGAAGCATTCCCTCCTGCCTCGGGTTTGTTTCCAGTCAGCTGTAGCTGGGAAGAAACCACTTTCAGCCTGGTGGCGCTCGCCTTTATCGGGAGGCAGAGGTAGGAGGATCACCATGAGTTCAAGGCCACCCTGAGACTACATAGTAAATTCCAGGTCAGCCTGGACTAGAGTGAGACCCTACCTCAAAAAACCAAAAAAAAAAAAAAAAAAAGAAAAGAAACCACTTTCAGTCTCCTAACACACAAGTGAATGGCCTCAACTTTTTTTTTTTTTTTTTGTCAATTTTTTTTCTTTGCAAGCAGAAAGAGAGAGAGAATGGGCACACCAGGGTCTCTTAACATTGCAAATGAACTTCAGATGCATGCACCACTTTGTGAATCTGGCTTTACATAGGTACTGGGGAATCAGATCCTGGCCATCAGGCTTTGCAAGCCAGAGCCTTTAACCACTGAGCTAATTTTCTAGCCTGACCTCAACTTTTTATATTTATTTATTTTTTCTTTTTGTTTTTTTTGAGGTAGGGTCTCACTCTAGCTCAGACTGGCCAGGAATTCACTCTAGCCTCAGGTTGGCCTCGAATCATGGCAGTCCTCCTACCTCTGCCTTCCTAGTGGTGGGATTAAAGGAGTGTGCCACTACGCCCGGCTTTAAATTTTTTTTAAAAATAGAAGGACAAGCAAGGTTTTATTTTATTTTATTTTATTTTTTTCAGGTAGGGTCTCTTTCTAGCTCAGGCTCACCTGGAACTAACGCTAGTTCCCAGGCTGGTCTTGAACTCATGGGGATCCTCCTACCTCTGCCTTCCTAGTGGTGGGATTAAAGGCACATGCCACCACATCTGGCCACACTTTAAATACACACACACACACACACACACACACACACACACACACACACACAGTTTTCTGTTTGTTTTTTGCTTTTGTTTTTTCAAGGTAGGATCTTGCTCTAGCCCAGATTGACCTTCAATTCACTATGTAGTCTCAGAGTGGCCTGGAACTCACAGTGATCCTCTTACCTTTGCCTCCCAGGGGGCTAGGATTAAAGGTGTGTACCTCCACACCAGGCTTTTAAAAATATTTTTATTTATTTATTTGCAAGCAGAGAGAGAGAATGAGAATGTGGGCATGCCAGGGCCTCTAACCACTGCATACGAACTCTAGACACATGCACCATTTTGTGTATCTGGCTTTATGTGGGAATTAGGGAATTGAACCTAGGTTGTTAGGTTTTAAAGGCAAGAGTCTTAACCACTGAGCCATCTCTCCATCCCCACACTGTTTTTGTTTTAAATATTTTTATTATTTATTCTAAGAGGAGAGAGAGAGAGAAAGAGAGAGAGAAAGAGAGCTGCAAATGAACTCCAGATACATGTACCTTTTGTGCATCTGGCTTGATGCGGGTACCTGAGAATTGAATTTGGTCGTTAGGTTGTGCAGGCAAGTGCCTTAACTGTTGAGCCATCTATCTCTCCAGCCCTGCTTTAAAAAAAAATTTATTATTGAGCCGGGCGTGGTGGCACATGCCTTTAATCCCAGCACTCAGGAGGTAGAGGTAGGAGGATCGCCATGAGTTCGAGGCCACCCTGAGACTACATAGTGAATTCCAGGTCAGCCTGGACTAGAGCGAGACTCTACCTCGAAAAAAAAATATTATTTATTTATTTAAATTGAGAGACAGTGACAGAGGGAAGGAGGGAGGGAGGGAGAGAGAGAGAGAGAGAGAGAGAGAGAGGGAGAGAGAGAGAGAGAGAGAGAGAGAGAGAGAAAGAAAGAGAATGGACACATTAGGGTCTCCAGCCAGCTGCAAATAAACTCCAGACACATGTGCCACCTTGTGCATCTGGCTTTACGTGGGTACTGGGGAATTGAACTCTGGTCGTTCTGCTTTGCAGGCAAATGCCGTAATCGCTAAGCCATCTCTCCAGCCCTGTTTTTTTTTTTTAATGTTTATTTGAGAGAGAGAGACAGAGAGAGGGTTCATCAGGGCCTCTTGTCACTGTAAATGAACTCACTCATACACCACTTTGTGTGTCTGCTTTATGTGGGTACTGGGGAATCAAACCCAAGCTGGCAGGCTTTGCAAGTGAGAGCCTTTAATTGCTGAGTCATCTCCCCAGTCTGACTTGTTTTAAAGGCTCATCACAGATTGGCATGTGTTGTAGTTAGCCAAACACCATTGGGATGAATCTCCAAACCAGGCACAGTTTATGGGAAGAAAGAATTTATTGAAGCTATAGATCCAGGGGAAGTTCCATAATGGTAAAAGAGGCTGGTTCTCTTCACTGGTTGAAGCAGAGAGAAAAGCCATCATCCACCCAACCCCTCAGTGGAGGAAGAGTTTTCTTTCCCCTTTATGTAGTCTTAGGTTGGGGTCTTACAACCCTCTCCCAGACTTGTTGGCTTCCTGAGTCTCTGGAATTTCCTTTCTGCACTGCCTTCCAGGAAGGGGTGTTTGCAGGGAGCCGGGCGTGGTGGCGCACGCCTTTAATCCCACTACAGAGAGCCGGGTGATCCACCGCTAAGAGTCGCCTGCAATTCACATTAATTCTCGCAGCTAGCTGCGTTCTTCATCGACACACGAGCCGAGTGATCCTCCTGCCGGCTCCCTGCAGGTGTTCATTTCTAGCTTCCTTACATCCTGCCCCCTACTGAGAGGGCTGCCTTCCTGTGAACACCCTAAAAATCAAGTTGACAACAAAACCTAACCATCACAGCATGTGGTGGGAACGTCTAATCCAAGTACTTGGAAGGCCGAGGCAAGAAGATCAGGAGTTCAAAGTCATCCTTAGCTACATAGTGAATTTGACACAAACTTGGAATGAATACATGAAGGTGTCTCAGAAAGGAAAGAAGGAGGGAGGGAGGGAGGAAGGAAGGAAAGGAAAGGAAAAGGAGAAAGAAAGGGAGTGGAAGAAAGGAAGAAGAGAGGCTCCTCTGGTCCTAAGCCCGCCCCCTGTCTGTGATGCTTTTCTTGCGTGGTTTTACAGGTTAGAAAGAATCCCTCCCCTTTCAGCCTTTAGAGTTCTGAGTCTTCAGTGGCCCCAAACCAAGCAGGAGCCACCATCCTCAGTGTGTTCCTGGAACAGAGCCTTTGCTAAGTTTTCCTATTGAAAGGAAGCAGGTTCAGAAGTGGCTGTGAGGAGCTATGCTGTTGAGAGACCACCTGGTCTCCGGAGGGCTACCGTAGAGCCAGAACTGTAGGTGGAAGCTGGAAGCCTGAGCAGATCGAGGACAGCCAAGGCCAGTGTGCAGCAAGGGACAGGGAAGTGCAGAGTCTGGGACACTGTTAAAAGGAGCCTGGAACTCCAGTTCTCAGAAGGAAGCTGTTGTTTCTGACTCCAGCTGTGGATGAGCAAGGGCCGTGTGCTTGGTGAACTTCAGAAGCACTTGTGAGCCTATCTCAGACCACAGGTCCCCTGCTGGAGAAGTGTTAAGTAAGGGCTTGCAGATGAGTCCCCTAGCTCTCTTTGTCTCTGGCAGGGTGAACAGCTCTTGTTCATACCCTGGGGTGCTTCCTCCCTTTCCTCTCTGGACCCCTCTCTCCCTTCAGTGTGGGACTGGCTCCTGGGGTGGATGTCCAGCTGCAGACCGATCCCCTCTTCCAAGAGCCCTGGAAGGAGCCTCTCAGGCAGAAGGTTTCTGGTGATGTGGTGGGAGCCATGCATGCTCTCCATGGGCACACCAGACTGCCTGTCCAGCCATGGTCTCTGGGCCAACTGAGAGATGTTTTACGAAGATCCTTGCCACATGACCAGGGCATCCTAGAGGTCCACAGTTCCCTCAGTTACTAAGAACCCACTCTGCCAGGCTGAAGAGCCGGTTACTGTGCTAGAGGACCATGTACTGGTCAGGATGCAGGACAGAAAGATAGAAAACCATGGGGACATGGGAATGGACGGGAGTCCCTCACTCATTCCAGAGTCTGAGTGAGAGTCAAGAATTCAAACAGTCAGGGGCTGGAAAGATGGCCGCTCACTTGCAAAGCTGCTGGTTTGGGTTCAATTCCCAAGACTGATGCAGAAAATGGTGCAAATGTCTGGGGTTCATTTTGTAGCAGCAAGAGCTCCTGCTGTGCCCTCCCCCTGCAAATAAATAAATTAATTTAAAAAATCCAAACCAGGCATGATGGTGCACTAGGGAGGCAGAGAGGTAGGAGGATTGCTGGGAGTTTGAGGCCACCCTGAGACTACATAGTCTCAGCCTGGGCTAGAGCCTAGAGCGAGACCCTACCTTAAAAAACCAATAATAATAATAATAATCCCAACAGCTAACAGTTACTTAAGGCCTTTCTCCTTTCCCAGCTGGAAACCTTCAATTTCATGTTTTTAAAACATATTTTTATTTATTTGCAAGGAGAGAGAGAATGAGAATGGGTGTGCCAGGGCCTCTAGCCACTGCAAACGAACTCCAGATGCATGTGCCACTTTGTGCATCTGGCTTTACATGGGCGTTGGGGAATTAAACTCAGGTCGTTAGGTTTTGCAGGCGAGCTCCTTAACCACTGAGCCATCTCTCCAGCCCCAACTCCATGTTTTCTCCCCTTGCCCCCTTGTGAAACCTTAGTGATTCCTGGATTTGATACGGAATACGCAGCGTCTTTGAGAGTTATGAAGCTTTTCTCAGCTTGTGGTTAGGCTGTGACCCAGAGTTAGGATCCCAGATGTTCATGGCCACAAAGAACTTCCACTGAGTCAGTAGCCTCCAGGTTCTTTTCTTTTTTCTTTTCTGTTTGTTTGTTTTTCGAGACAAGTACTTGGAAGGCCGAGGCAGGAAGATCAGGAGTTCAAAGTCATCCTTAGCTACATAGTGAATTTGACACAAACTTGGAATGAATACATGAAGGTGTCTCAGAAAGGAAAGAAGGAGGGAGGGAGGGAGGAAGGAAGGAAAGGAAAGGAAAGGAAAGGAAAGGAAAGGAAGCCCAGGCTGACCTGGAATTCACTATGTAGTCTCAGGGTGGCCTTGAACTCACAGCGATCCTCCTACCTCTGCCTCCCGAGTGTTGGGATTAAAGGCGTGCGCCACCGTGCCCGGCTTCTAGGTTCTTATATTAAGACTTTTGACAGAGCTGGAGAGATGGCTCATTCGTTAAGGCACTTGCCTCCAGTGTCTAAGGCCCTGGGTTCAATTCCCCAGTATCCACATATGCCCCTAGTGCTCTCTCTCTCTCTATACATTTCTCTGCTTGAAAATAAATAAATAAAATGTTTTAAAAAAAAAAGACTTTTGACAAATGAAATCTGTGGACCATAGAGAGTGAAGTTTAGATTTTATTATAGCTTCAAAGGAGGAAAGACTTCAGAGCTCCTGCTTTAAGGCAGAAGGTTCCTGAAAATGGGAAAGTCTGCCTGGTGACCCTGATTTGGGGTCTTTTATTACAATCTGCTGGGGGTTGAGGGCTGAGCCTGTCAGGTGTCCAGGGATCATCAGTTTTCCAGGAAAGGGAGTAATCACTTTTACTACTCCTAGGAAAGAGAGACAAGGAAAAACCAGATTCCATGCTATATGTTTAGGTACCTAGTAATCTATTATTGTTGTTGTTGTTGTTAAGGCTGACCTGGAACTCACTATGTGGTCCCAGGCCAGCCTCGAACTCACAGCGATCCTCCTACCTCTGCCTCCTGAGCTGAGATTAAAAGCCTTCAACACCACACACAGCCTAATTTTATTCACATCCTTCGGTGGTTTCAGAGGAAGTGATAAGAAGAACCAGATTCCCGCCCCCCACCCTTACAGACTGGAGGACGGTCCTCGCTTTTACTTTGAGAGCCTGTTATTCCCAAACTGCCAGTTTTACTTTATGAGACTGTAATTCTCAAGGCACCTGCAGAGACACTTGTGAAGAGGGGAACAGAGGTAGCAGAGGGGAGGGTCCTTTAGAAACCTGTTAATAATGAAATTCCAGAAGCTTCCAAAATGCTATATATGGTCATCACAAGGACATTTTAAGTGGGACTTTTGGGGAGCATTTGGGTATGTCTTACTCCATCCCTGAGTGCCTTTCTATTAACTCTTGTTCATATGAAACGGGATTATTGGGTTCCTTGCCAATACACCAATGCACCAACCCACCAACAAAATTTAGAGTATCTCAGATACTTACTTGTCTTAGGAATTTAAAGAATTAAAATCCATAGATCATAGGGTAAGGTTTAGAGAGACCATTAGGTTTTTTAAAAGGAGTTGGACCAGGCGTGGTGGTGCATGCCTTTAATCCCAGCACTCAGGAGGCAGAGGTAGGAGGATCACCGTGAGTTCAAGGCCACCCTGAGAACATAGCGAATTCCAGGTCAACCTGGACTAGAGCGAGACCCTACCTCAAAAAAAAAATAAATAAATAAAAGGAGTTGGATGGGAAAGAAAAGAAACTGTCAAGAGCTCCTGCCTGTGGAAGGCAAGGCAGGAGGGGATAGAGAGCCCATGTGGGAATAAGGGGGGTCTACCAAAACCTGGAGGTTCAGGAATCTGAGCAGGCAGGCCTCTAGCCCTGGTCAGGGCTTTTATACCTTCTGGCTCAGGTGAGCCAGAGAGAGAGAGAACTGATTGGTCATGACCACAAGTTCTGGGGGTCTTAAATTTGACCAGCCACTATGCTGAGATTAGACTTGAATTATAGTAAATGAGACCTCCCTCCCAGGGAGGGGCTCAAGTTGTACTTGGAAAAACAGGTTAGGCAAGAGATAAGATAATTGTCTGATCTCTAGCAGAGTGGGCAGCCTCAAAGACATTCCACGTCATCCTAACTGCCTCACTTAACTCTTCAAAACATCTCAATAAGGGCTGGAGAGATGGGTCAGCGGTTAAGGCACTTGCCTCCAGTGCCTAAGGCCTCGGGTTCAATTCCCCAGGTCCCACATAAGCCAGAGCCCTGGTTCTCTCTCTCTCTCTCTCTCTCTCTCTCTCTCATCTCTCTGCTTGAATAAAGAAAATATTTTTTCAAAAAATCTCAATAAGCAGGGCGTCCTGTTGCTGTTGCATGCCTTTAATCCCAGAGGTGGGAGGATTGCCATGAGTTCAAAGCCACCCTAAGACTTCATAGTGAATTCCAGGTCAGTCTGCTAAAGCACGACCCTACCTCAAAATAAATAAATAAATAAATGAATAAATAAATAAACAAACAAATAAACCTCCAGTTAACACTGGCTTGTCTTGAACTTCTTTTCTGTGTTGAAGCTAAAATCCAGTTTTACCTAAGTAGAGGTCCCTAAAAAACCAAAGCGACGTCTTGGGCTGCTTGCCAGAAGCAACAGGGAGCAATGTCTCCTCCACCCCTACTGTCAAGGAAAGAGGAGACACTAGGCACAGATATAAGCATGTATTCACATATTGGCACAGATACATACATGTTACATGCACACATGCCTATCACAGGAGGCATGAGAAGGTGAGGGAAAAGGGGGAACCCAACCAAGCCAAGTGGGAGAGTGCTACGGCCAGGTGTGCAGAAGGCCTTAGCCAACAGGTGAAGGGGGGCAGGCGAGACATTCTGGACCAAGAGCTTGTCTTGGTCCTCAGGTTTGGTGGCCGGCAGGTGACAACTAATGAAGAGCTGCCCTAACATTTCCACTACCCCAGAAAATGGAGAACAAGTTAGATGTGCTAAGGAGCAGGTGTCCTGGCCAGGAAGTCAGGCCCCACACTTCTGTCCTGGGAATTTCTGCCCCATGGTGGGAGGAAGTTTAGTCTGGTGCCTAGAGCAGGTGGTGTGTGGAGCTGGGCCAGCTTGGGTGTTGGCATGTTTAGGTCCCGGTGAAATCTATGGCACGTGTTCAGTTGTGTAATAGGTGTGTCGAGATCTTGCTATATTCCTAGGTTGCTCAGATCATTGTTTGTAGGCCAGCGTCCCACCCGATGACAAGGCAGTTCTGAGTCACCCCTGTGGTGCAGTGCCAGGAAGTCCTTGGGCACCACGTGTCTTGAGTCGTATGGAGTCCCCAGAGTCAGAGCCTTTGCCACCAGCAGGGTTTCAGAGCCATTGATCCTTTCTCACCATGGGCAGACATTTGGTGACCCCAGAAGGCACACAGCACCCTCTACTCAGAGCCCCTAGGTTGTCTCTGTAGCCCCCTCCTGATGCGAGAAGCTGAGTCTTGGGTCCCCCACCTCACTGGTGTCTCAGTGTCTAGATAGAATTAGATCCAGGTTTCATATGACCCCCTTCTGCCATGTTTTAAGCATCTACAGGCATGAGTCTGAGGATGTGTGACTTCATTAATGTTCCTTGTCTTGGGTTCCAGAAGAGACTATGTACTTGGGTTTCCTGAGTCAGAATCTCATGTGTTCAGATCTGTAGTGAGGTCTTGGGAAGTGGGAGGAAGCAAGAGGAAGGACTGGGCTAGTCAGTGATGGCTCGGAGTATCTTAAAGGAAATTGCAGGAGGACTGAAGGGTTTAGCTCCGAGATAACTTGGTTATACTTTGTTTTGTTTGAGGTTCTTGTTAAGTAGCCCGGGCTGGCCTTGAACTCCTCTTGCTTTTAGTCTACCACGTGCTAGGATGATAGGCAAGCATCCCCAAACCTGGCTTGACCAGTTGACTTTTTTATTTTAGGGCATAAAGGTAGAGAGTGCAACTTACCTTTGTGCAGGGAGCCGGGACATCGCCATGGCAGGATGGCGCCCCCTCTCTTGCAGCTAAGTGGGAAACAACACCTTAGGCAATGCTTTGAGAAACTGTCCCTAGCCAATCCCGTGGCGCCTGGAGGTGGCAAGCAGGAGCCAGCCAATCATGGGACGATCCGATCCGTGTCTCTTTTCCTATAAAAGCGGCTGATTCTTAGTGTTCGGCCCCTCGCTTCCTTCCCCCCCCTTCAAGCAAAGGCTCTCCATTAAAGTGTGTTGAGAAGAATCCTCGAGTCGTGGTTGTTCTTCCTCGCTGCTCGAGGAGCTCGCCACACCTTCGGGTATTTAAAGGGTGAGTTTATTTGCACGCAGAATGGCCACACCTAGCATCAGGGCTCCGAAGGATGGACACCTGGGAGGTGGTGACTTTGACTTCATGCAAAGTTACACCTGCCTGCAAGCACATGGCATTGGAGGACTTCCCTCCTCAATTCTGAGGTGGACCATCCCTGATCTTGCCCCGCTGGCATCTCTAGTTACACTTCACCCCTTGGGGGGCTGCTGGCTGGCTTTCATCCTGCCTGACCATGCTGGGGGCAGCTGTGCAGGTCACCAGGCTGCCTTCCCATCCAGTGTAGATGGGAGGGGGGCGGTGTTCCCAGCACTCCTTCTATTTGGAGGGGAAAGTCCATGCCTAGCATAGGAAGAAGGAAATAGCAATGATCCGGGAATTCTTCATTTAGCCTCAAAGTAGAACCCATCTTTCTGCTTGGCTAGCCTGCAATGCTGTGCTTACTGGAGAGTCCATACGAAGGACTCGGGAGAGACAAGATCTTTGTGTTGAGAACTCCTGTGATATGTACCAAAAATTAGGGTGTCTTTGAGAGTGACAGAGCCTTTTTTTTTTGGTTCTTGGTTGGGCTTTTAACTCAGGAGCATGCTGGGTGTTCACAGTCACACAGAGCTTTCCACTGAGTCAGTGGCCTCCAGGTTTTTGTCTTATTCATTTGAAGAATGAAATCCATGGACCACAGAGGGTGAAATTTAGAAAGATTTCATTGTAGAGATTGGGGGACGCAAAGCAGTCAGGAGGGGTCCAGAGCTGGTAGTCCACCTGGTGACTCTGGTTGGGGTTACTTACAGGAATAAGACCATACTTGATGGAGATGATCTTGTCAGTCCAGTTCTCATGCCACATGTCTAGTGCTTTGTGGTCTAGTCACACCCTTGCTTTTTTTTTTAGGGAAGGGGAATTCCTTTAGGGAAAAAGAGTGAAGAACAGGATCTCTCGCCTCCCCATAGGCTCAAGGACATTTCCCACTTAGAGTCAAAAAACAAACAAACAAAAACCTCTTCACGTTTGAGGCCCTGGTACCTTCAACTGCCTAGCCAGTTTCTTTTTAAAAATAGTTTTATTTATCAGAGAGAGAGTGACAAAGAAAGAGGCAGATAAAGAGAATGAGTATGGGCACATCAGGGCCTCCTGCTACTGCAAACGAGCTCCATATGCATGCACCACTTTGTGCATCTGGCTTTACTTGGGCACTGAGGAATTGAACCTGGCCATCAGACTTTCAGGCTTAGCTGAGTCATCTCTTCAGCCCCTGCCTAGTCAGTTTCTATGTCCCGTTCTTTATATCTGGTTTTGCACTGGGCCTGGCATCATGTCACCTGGGCAGTGTTTACAACAAATGCTAGGTGATTGGGGGTGTGGCTTAGGGGTACTGTGTGTATTCTGTACCTGTGAGGTCCTGGGTTCTCTAGCCTCAGCACTGTCAGAACCCCTCCTTCGTCCTGACATGCACACTCAACTCTACTTGAAAAGAAGTTATGAAGTATGACTTAGATGGGGGTCCTAGGTGCCTTTTGGGTTGTTATAACAGGATTTTGGGGCTCTGGAGGGGTTCCCCAAGACCTGTGTTCAGGTTAACTTATTTTTAACAAATAATTGAAAAAAGACAGAATAAATTATGAAATACTGAGCTTATTTAGGGGAAAATTATGAAGTTTATTTAGGGAAAATTGGTATCTAGGGAAAGGCTGAGAGTTATGCACGTGTAAGGCAGGCCCTAGAAGTCCATGCCAGCAGATTTAGAAGAAACACTCACATACTTGCACGGGAGCAAAACATAAACGTTCCAGCCCTGTACCTCTACAAATAAAAGTATTTTTTTTATATAAATCTTTACTCCTGGGCATGGTGGTGCACGCCTTTAATCCCAGTACTTGGGAGACAGAAGTAGGAGTATTGCTGTGAATTCAAGGGCAGCCTGAGACTAGAGTGTGTTCCAGGTCAGCCTGGGCTAGAGAGGGAGACCCTACCTCGAAAACAAAGTATACACACATCCTTTTTTTTTTTTTTGCTTTTTATGAGAGAGAGAGAGAGAGAGAGAGAGAGAGAGAGAGAGAGAGAGAGAGAGAATGGGTGCACTAGGGCCTTTTTGCCACCATAGAATAATTCCAGATGAATGCACCCCTTTGGGTAGTGGAGAATTGAACACAAGTCAGCAGGTTTTGCATTTGCAAGTTAGTGATTTTAACCACTGACCTATTTCCCCAGTCCCTTTAAAAAGATA
>PVHP010034208.1:0-19188 GCA_004024765.1 Zapus hudsonius
GAGGAGGATATCCAGCTGATTGGGGATGGGAAGGAGGGGCATTATGGAACTGGGGATAACAACTCATTGTTTGCCCATTAAATGTAACTCATTATGGATAATAAAAATAATAATTAACACATACCTCTGGCCTAGAACCCATGGAACGACCTCCTCTGCTTACAACACCCTCCCAGACTTTTCCACAGCCCTCTCACAAAATGGGGTACTGAACTCAACAGGGAATTCCCAGAGGAGGAAACACAAATGGCCAATTCTCATTTAAGAAAATGTTCATCATCCTTAATCATCAGGAAAATGCAAATCAAAATAGTAATGAAATCCCACCTTACTCCAGGAAGAATGGCAATCATTAAAAAAAGTCCACCAACAATAGATGCTGGTGAGGATGGTGGGGGTGGGGAGGAGAAGAACCCTCATTCCTTATTGGTGGGATTGCAAACTTGTAGAAGCACTATGGGAAGCAGTATGGAAGCTCCTGAAAAAGATGGTACCAATGGACCCAGTTATCCCTCTACTAGGTATCTACCCTCAAGATTCCTCATTTTAGCACAGAGACATTTGCTCAATCATGTTTATAGAGGCTCAATTCATAATAGCTAATAATTGGAATCAATCCAAATGCCCAGCACTGGACGAATGAATATCAAAGTTGTGGTACATATGCACTATAGAATTCTACTCCACTGAAAGGGAAAATGACATAATGAAATTTAAAGAAAAGTTGGATGGACTTGGCGCAGATCTTTTTCTTGTATGACCTCACACAAGAACAGAGAGTCAAGCATCATATATATATTCTCCCTCATATGCGGTTCCTAACCAGGTTAACCCAGAACAGTAATCAAACCTGACAGGTGAATTGAGAGACTGTCAAAGGAGATGGAAGGAACTGGGGAAGGGTAGGAGGAATGGGAGGGCAGGGGGACTTATGCACTATCTAAACCAATAATGAATTGATACCATAAAATCCTTACTTTCATACAGTAAGCTCTCGAGGAAGCTGTGGGCATCATCTGGTAAGAGGGGCCCTGAATAGGGTAGAAGGAAGCCTAACCCCAAGACAAACTGCTCTGGTCTGTAACTCCTGGTCCCAGTCATTGGTTACTTCCCACACTGAGCTGTTGATCAAAGAGACCCACGAGGTTCCCAAAACAAGAAAAGCTTATGTCAAAGCTTTTAAATATCCTAGGCAAGAGGTAAGACCCTATTGTTAAAAAAAACCAACAGAATGTCATCACCCAACACCTAGAGACTCTGCTGCATCCAGAAAGGTAACCAGCTCCCAGATGGAAGCACATGTAGTACTGGAAGGCATCACATGAGCTGCCAGGGGATAATGGCAATGATATTCAGAAAAAGCAGAGGACAGTGATACACAACACTGACTGATGTTACAAGAATACTGAGCACACTGCTATATGGCAGGGAACAGCAAGCTAAGAAGTGCTCACCTATGCAATAGTGGCGCTTAATCAATGGCTTGCTGATTGGCTAAGTGATCGGAGCTGGGATCCAAGGCAAAATCCTATGGAGACCAAGAACCCAGACTCCAAAAAGAAATCACCACTAACGGGGGGGGGGGGTCTACAGAGAGACTACATCCATTAGAATTTTGCCAAATTAATAATGTTTGTCTCATTTAACCTATACTGATTTCACTCTTCGTTGAAGATTCTGCATGTATTTTTCAGAAGGCAGTGAGAACCATAATCAAACCCAATTCCACCAACAGGACCTGAGATGATTGCTGACACCCAGGCGGGAGATGAACCACACCTAACTTGTGATATAGAGCTCGAACCAAACCTTTAAGGAAGTGGTGAGATGAGCAAGAGACCTACCTCCACAGCAAGTCACATAACCTGTGAAAGGATAATAGAGACAGACACCGAGGATACCCAACACAGTCCAAAGCAGAAATCCAGAGACCCTTAAGATCTCAACAGTAAAGCAGACCTACAACTCACCCACCATGACTCAAGGAACTTAGCAGAAGAGGGGGAAGTATTACTAATATTTATTTTTTCTTATAATTTTTCTGTATTGTTTATTTTTTGTATATATTGCTTATGGTTAGAAAATAGAAAAAAAAAAGCTTTTATACTAGAAAACAAACAGAAAAAAAAACCCAAAAACAAACCCTCTTTACCAGCCATATCTTATCACCCTTCTCCCTTAATAGTCCTGCCCTTCGCAGATTAGTTGTCCATAATCAATCGGTAATGACTATCTTGCCTTACGGATTTCAATCCCTTCAGTTGTCCTAACCTTGAACATGGCATCCAAATTCACCTTTCAACCTTCCCAGCTTATCATCATGGAGACAAGTTAAGAGCAGTATGCAGTGTACTCAGGGACCCTTTTCTGGGGACACATTCTCAGATGCCCCTCATGAGTAAATGAATCAGCTTCTGCAAACATCATCTAAATGTACATTTCCACTTCCATTTTTAGTTCTGTCTGGCTCTAGTCCCACTTGACTTTTAGGAGAGGCCATGGATGGCTTGTTCTGGCCCGGGCCCTGGCCCACCCATGAGCAGTCTGAGGATCAGCCCTAAGTGATTAGAAGGGATCTTTTAGTACTAAGCATGCCTCCCTTGATGTCAAGCTCCAGAAACAAAGCACCTCCCCTTCCCATTTCAAGTCTTTGCTCTAAGATTTTTTCTGACAGGTTCAGGAAAATCCTTTTTCTTGAAGATGAGTTCTCAAGAAAATTCACAAGAGCACAGATGTTTCTGGGAGAGGGGAAAAAAAGCAAAGAAAAATGAATGGTTACATAGTGAGTGTCCATCATGAGAGAGTTTCCTCCTGGCCCCTTGTGACTATGAAAATGGGCAAAAGCAAATGCAAAAACCAAACCGGAAGGTGAGAAAGCAGTTGCAATTCCAAGGAGCTGGCTTCCGAGGTAACCAAACAGAGGGATTCTGACTGACAGGGCTGATTGTTAAACAAGTGGTAATAATCAGGATGAAAAGCATACTAGTGTTCTGGCATTTTTAGGAAATGGCTGAAGGCAGAGTTTAAAGCCATCATCTCTGCAAAGCATGGTGGGAAGGCACTACAGAGAAACACTCTGTCCTTCATCACCAATTATTAAATCATCCATGGATTAGCATGCGGAATACAAGAGTTATCTTGGGCATATAAATGGATTAAGGCAAAGCGTCTTGCAGAGAAAGACCTGAAAAGATAACTTGAAACACTGTTAATTCATATATAAGAAGCAGTAGGTATTTTATTCTCTGTCTTGTCCTCATAGTTTTATTAAATGCTGCAAGGGCCTGACGTAGTTAGTGTGGTTCCATTTTGAAGTCTTTGCATGATTCCACTCTAATTTCTCACTTCTGTGTCCTGCAGAGATTTGCTAAATATACTTAGAACATCACACCTGTTCTCAATACATACCATGCCATCAGGGGAAGACGGCAAGACACAGCATGACGCTTCCCATCAAGACCCAGCAGCAGTGTGGGACAAAGCATCTATTTTTGTCTGTGGGGAGGGGAGGCAGGAAACATCTACATCCAAACGATTGCTTTGTTGGAAATCCTTGTATGACGCATCACTAGGAAACAATCACAGATTCACACTGCGGTCTCCATGGAATTCTGTCTTCTAGTTAGAAGTCTTCTCTGCATTTGTTCCTCAGGGGGATATACCAGACACCCACACTGTAATATTATTCTGAAGGAAAAGAATCCCTTTGAAAGATAAGTAAAGACATTGTCTTAATTTTCAATCTGAAAAGCACCTTTGTGAGACTAACTCTGTTCATACTGATGCAGTCTCACCGGTACACACCTGTTTTCAGGCAGCAAGGAGAGACATCACAGCATATCTTCTTAAATGAGTCTTACAATTTTGTCATTAAATTCTTCCCCATTTAAATGATCAAGCAAAAATATTGCCAGGGCCTAAGCATAAAATCACTTCTTTCTATTCTTTAAAGACAATCAACCATTTTCATTTCTATCAAAGCAATGCAATTCAAGTTAATCGCCTGCTTGCTGTGTCCTGTTATCTCTAACACTGAGAGACTGCTCATAATAGAAATATCTATAAAAACAATCACACTAACCGATTTTTACACTGAAATAGAGCATTGAACAGTTTTCACACAGTACAGTAATGGTTTTCAAAAGGAGGTTTCAAAATACTCATAAAGCAGTGTAGGGAAATTAGCTGAATGCTGCGGATTGACAGGCTACCAAGGAAATAACACACATTTTTTCATGAAAATGACTAAATCACTATTTACTTGATGAACTGCAATGTAATGGCTCTGAAGGAGCCATTTTGCTGTACTGGCTAAATAATGTGTGTTTACCAAAACTGGGTAATTACAGCGTCATCATAGAAAGAGCTGCCTGAGCCTGCCAAGGGACAAGAGAACCTGCTACTGCGAGCGGCCCAGAGATTTGGCTCCAGTTGCTTCTAACTCTGGCTTTGCAGACAGGAATGAATAGATGACATCCTGAAGAAAAACACAAGAAAGAAAGAGATTTCCCTGTACTTTTCCCTCACCAGTACTCCTTAAGAAAACAACATCAAAAAGGTCCACCAGTTAAATCCATGATTCTAATAAGATATTGATATCGATGATGGCGGAAGTTATGCACATAGCTTAATGAATTATAACCTTGAAATACATCAGTTTAGTTAAAAATGAGATTCTTTTCATTACACTTATTTTCATTACCTTATTTCCTACATAGGGGGAGAGAAAGCTGACAAGAAGTTATGCACATAGCTTAATGAATTATAACCTTGAAATATATCAATTTAGTTAAAAATGAGATTCTTTTCATTACACTTATTTTCATTAACTTATTTCCTACATGGGGGAGAGAAAGCTGACAAGAACGTAAGAAAGAGGAAGGCGGCAATAGTGGATTATCGTTGACCTATACAAAGTAGCAATCTATATACCAACTTAAGAAAATACATATATCCTGGACATTCACTTTCAGACAAACGGATGTTTCTATATATTTAAATTGATTGGACACAAAATACAAAACATAAATTTTTTGAAGTATTTTGATAAAGATTCAAAATGTTCAGAGAATAGGAAAGAGCTAACTGCCTAAGACAGAAACCTTGGTGAACCTTCTCTTTAGGGAGCATAGAGGTTAAAAATGTAAGAGTGAGGCAGGATAGAAGGGCAGAGAAAATTGTGGGGAGATGAGAAAGGAAAGGAATCCCTTCCCCTGGAGTCTGGTTGAAGCTCTTGACAGCAGTGGAGCAAGAATTCTTATCAGTTAACAACTGCTTTTAAAGCCTCTCTCCCTTCCCACTGTCAAGCTACAATATCCTAGGAATCTCACCGGAAACCCCATTACAGCGGAGGGCATGTTATATCCTCCCTTGTGCAACCCTGGTTTAACCTTATCATATAACCCCATCCAAGACACCTCTGGAGCCACCCTATAATCTCATTTATCAAAAAGAGAGAAAAAAGGAGGAAAAAGGGTTTTTTTTTTCCTAACAACCTTTTGATAAGTGACTCGAGAACCCCCCCCCAAATGGCATATATGGCCAATGCCGAAGCAGGGACTTGTGACTTCCTCTTAGAGAAGCTCACATCCATGTTCTCAGGTGTGCTTCGTCTCTACTTGAGCACCTTAATTGATATCTTTAATAAAATCTTTAATTCTGCTTCAAATCACAAGTGCAATGATTTTTTTCTCATTCATTTTTGGGATATTTCCCAGGCCTCTTGAAGAAAAATTCATAGAGACTGACCTACAAGTCATTTTATCAAATAAATATCTTGCTTTGTACAATAATCCTGTGTCCTGAGAATGCACTGATTAATAAGCCTTATGATGATAAGAACAATGTCTTGTGACACTTGACTTTCACCAGTAGCTCCTGCAGGTAAATTGCCCTTCCCTAGGCATTTGGGTCAAGAGGCTCAGATGGAACCAAAGGGCAGGAAAACAGTCTTGCTTCTGTTCCCGCCTTGCTGCAATTCACCTGCAGGAGAAATACTGAGAGGGTTGGATCTGAAGAACTGGTAGAAGTTTACATTGGGCAAAACCCCTTTTAAAAGATCAGAAAGAAGGAAATTAATTTCCTAAGGTTTGTATCTTAGCATTGCTAAGATACAAGTTTGATTGCTATAAATTAAATAAAAAGAAGTCTAGAAGTCTGATCATTTTCTTATTCTTCCTTCACATAAATTCAGTAACAAGACAAAATAGAATTAACCAATCGGGTGTACACATTTCTCAGGCTTATAGGGATGAAAACAGATAAGATGATAAAAGTATATTGACCATTGATTGTGTGCTAGGCTGTTACATGCATTACTTCACTTCAGCTTCATGACAGCCCTAAATATAGATACTCTTTTTTTATAAATTTATTTTATTTTTGCCAATTTTATACATGTATATGACATAAATTTTAATCATGTTCACCCCCATTACCTTATCTTGTTCCTGATCTCTCCTGAAGAACCCTTCTTCCCAACTTAACTCATTTCTGTTTTTAGTGGGTCCACTGAGTTTAATTCCAGTTGCTTGCATGAGCAGGAGTGGGTGGATTTTTACTGGAGCATGGGCAGTGGTTACTCTGCTAAAGACAATGTTGCCCCTTCCCCTGAGACCATAGACTGCCAATGGCAGAGGGGCGAGGCCCCCAGAGCCCCTCCACCGGCATGGCAGAATGTGTAGGGAACCACAGCCACTGTGAATCCGTGCTTGCAACAGTCATACCATGCCCACAGAGGGAGCTTCCCAGCACTCTTCTCATCCTCTGGCTCATAATTCTTTCCTGTCCCTCTTCAGCAAGGTTCCCTGAGCCTTGGAGGGGTGATAGAAATGTCCTATTTAGGGCTGAGCACTAAATAGTAACTTACTCTTAGCACTTTGGTGAGTTTTGAGTCTTCCCAGTAATTTCTGCCATTGCAAGAGATTGCTTCTCTGAACAAAGCTGAGAGTAGCACTAATCTAATGGGGAAAACATGCATATATGGAAGGCATATTGATGGATACAACAGTAGATAGTCTCAATATATTCATTTAATTATTAAGAAACCAAAAATCAAGCTTCTTGACCAAGGACACAGTAAAAAGGGGAAGTTGTGGTTAGACACAGGAACTCTGATCCCTGAACTCATGTCCTTAGTTATTACGTGCACTCTGTGTCCTAAACACCAAGGCCTGTGAACTTGATTTTGTCAGTTCCAAAAAACCAATAATACATGTCTTAATAATATAAGGTACCTAAATGTTGATAAGAATGAATACAGACACTAAACCACCAAGTTTGACTAATGAGACATTAAAAACAATAGCTGCCACACTACAGGCAACCCCAAAATTTCCTAGGCTACAAAACTTAAGGTAAATTACAGAGCATACTCAAACAAACATCAGATACTTTACCACATTTATGACAAATTGTCCTTCAAAAGGTAATAAACCACCACCAAATCAAGTTTTGAATGGAGCATTTTACAATAAGATCCTTCCAGTACACAGTTATGTGGTACTAACTACAGTTAGTACAACTTAAAAACTATGGTTCAGAATTATTGGACAAGAGCAGTGCTTGGTTGACAAAAGGTATCTGTAACAACCCAGAGGAACCTCACTGGCGCATTCTAAAATTCCATAAAGAATCATGTGAAATATCTTCTCTACCCTATAAAATATCCCAAATATATACTGAAAACGGGCTTAAAGTGTCATCAGGTCTGTCTTCCACCTTCTTTAGTTTATGCACGGGACTGCAAAAGCTCCAGTTTCTTCCAGGGACATTAATCTTCGTCTTTGTAAATCACTACAACCATGCTTTCTAAAAATGGACTTCTGGCATTATCATGAACTGTCAGGTAAAGATAGGTATTGTTCACCCAAGATAACCCAGACCAACAAGAGAACCCATGACTCATTCATTCACTTATCAACAAATCACTAAACATTATCACTGCAAAGAGAACCCATCTCTTCTTCAGGAATTCGGGATGGAGCAGGAAGTTCAAAAGCAGCTGTGGTAGAGGTGTGGTGAGGGGCAAAGCAATCACTGGCCATCTACAGCCTGAAAGAGGAGTAGTATTCTCTGGCAGCCTCAGTGAAAGACGTAAAAAACAATCACCACCCGAATCTGAGCAGTTTGCCAAGGAGAGGCTCTTAAAAGGCACAATATGTTGCCAGAAAGAGCAAGCTTTAATAAACCGAGGATTAAATGATCTAACTAAACATTGCCTGGTCAGATGGCATCCAGCCTGCACAACCATCTGGCTGAAGGAATCTTCAGAGAATCATCAACCTAAAAACCCAGATTCTACCCAGTAGGCCACACATCCAGACCTCAGAGATACGTGGCTGCATGAAAAATCACAGTTCAGCAAACATGAGCAATCCACTCTTCTGTATAATTTTCTTGTAGATTTTATTTTTTCATTTTAAGTACTACTTCAACTCCATCTTCAAATTTTAGCATATTGTGTTTTCATTATCATTCCATTTAAAATACTTTCTAAATTATCTTATATGCAAATTACCTCAATGATGAAACTCCTGATGGATGAGTGTTGTAAATATTAGAGAGATAGATAGATAGATCTAGATATATATTTACCTGAGAATCTATATGCTCATAATATATACATTATTTGATGAAAATGATGTTTGATGAAAAACTTGTACAAGTGTAAGGAATGGTGGAACAACCTTTTAAATTGGGATTTTGGAAAAAGTATCTCAAAGTTAAGGTTACAGAGAAAGCACCACCCGGGAAATTCATTCAGTGTAGCCAAGCTGACACGGCAAACAAGGGAAGCCAAAAGAGAATGTTGCAACAAAATGTCACCATGATATAAGAAATATATATATTTGATCTCTGCCCCCAGTTCCTGGCACAAATCTCCTAAAGTGGTTGTGATTTCCTGAGTGACAGAGGTGCAATTTGGCCTTTGACCCTGATTCCTAACAACCTCCTCATCCCTGAGCAATTCCTAGGTGGTGGGGAATGTCTCAAGGTCTAATGAGCTGCTGAGGTGGACTTCTGCATGTGGGCTGATCACCAGAAGATCCAACTTTCAGGCTATACCTGTCTACTGGAAAGGGGAGGGTCTTGGATATTGAAGTAATCATCACTTTGTTGTGAAATTACCTTAAAGATATTTGAACTATGTGGTTTAGTGCTTTCAGATGATGAACACGTGAAGGTGATAGGAGGGTGGTGGCCCTACAGAGGCCATGTAGGCAAATCCTACCTGTCCCTGCATCCACTCCTTGCCCTACCTCTCTTGTCTTTCCTTTTTTAGTAGTTTTGTTTATTTTTAAAGAGAGAGAGAGAGAGAGAGAGAGAGAGAGAGAGAGAGGAAAAGAGAGAGAGAATGGGAACGGGCATGTTCAGCCATTGCAAACATAAACTCCAGATGCATGTGTCACCTTGAGCATCTGGCTTTACATGGGTTCTGGGGAACTGAACTCAGGTCATGAGGCTTTGCAGGCAAGTGCCTTAACCACTGAGCAATCTCTCCAGCCCTCCTTTCTTTTCTATCAGCATATTCTTGAATTTTTGTTTTTAAATAAATGATGAGTGATTGTAAGCAAAGCTATTTCCCAAGGGAGCAAACGATAAGAAAGAGACCATGGTACTCCATATTGTTTTAGAAAGTTGAACAGAGTAGGTAACCTGGCAAACCACTGCTTTCAGATGGCATCTAATGTGGGAGCCAGCCTTCTGGGATTGAGACTGTAACTTGTGTATGCTGAGTCTGGTTACTGTCAGAATTGAATTGTAGAATTGCGTAGCTGGTGTCTACCAGAGAATTGATAAATGGGGGGAGGATAAATGTTCATATCTTGGGTCAGAAGTGTTCTGCTTTATGTTGAGAATATAGAAGGAAATAAATTGTATTTGTTATTTTTTTTCTGCACATAGCCACTAATGCAGTTAGTACCATACCAATATTTTTTAAAAAGTACAACCTGGTAGAATCTCCATAACACTTTGAAATATAATTGTTACTAACTATAAAAAAACTGTTTTGCCTTTAGCATCTTAAGAAAAAGGAAAAAGAAAGTTTTAAAGATGCTGCATAGCTTTTGGCAAAGGACAAGTGTCATAAATTAGTTGAACTCCTCTGTGATGACACATGGACAACAACAGTGTGCACATAGCAAAGAACTTTTTAAACCACACTTCAAGGTAGAGGTGTCATTTTTAACAACTAGAGCATAAAGCACTTTAAAGATAAGGATATGGAAATTTCTCTATTTGTTCTACATGAAAATTATGTGTGTCACCTATAAGAAGTCTGTCATTTAAAAAGCTATTTAAATGTCTCTCAAAGAATTTTAGTAGGAACCACTTGATAGAAATATAAAACTGGAACATCATCCAACTTAATGACATTAGGAAAAAGAAAATGACTAGCTACATTTCAATACAATCCTTTGCATAATTAATGCATGGGTTAAAAATGAGCATCTTGATTTAGTAAGTAGAGTCAGTGATGTCTTTGCATGTATGGATGTACATATCTTTGGGAGTTATACATTTCATCCATTAGAGCCATTAAATGTATGCATTTAAAAATATATGAGATCCTCAAATTGCTGTGTTACAAAGTAAGAAACCAAGATAAAAAAAATGAAATATATTCCATCACAATGCTGTCCCGGGTGTCAGAAAGACTCATGAGATATCCATCAAAAGTACTAGGGAAGTTATAGATAGGAACCTGGGTTGAGACACAAGCCCACCATGGACAATTATTCATAAATAAATATCTCTATGATTATAAGTTCCTTTACATGAAATGAAAATATTAAAAATATTTGCTTTATAGGGTTATTGTGAGTACCGAGATTAAAGTGCATGTAAAGGACCTACATGGTGTGATCCATCAGAAATACAAGAAAAGCCATGAATATAACTTTAAATATTCACATAACCTCATTACACCTAAGTTCACCTGTTCTTTTCATTGAATAAAATAGTCCATTCATCATATCCATCACATTCATTACATCAAGCAGGAAATGATTGCCTTACTTTTCTGAATCCTAGTTCTCTCCAATGATGAAAGCCATTCATGCCGTCCTGAGAGAAGTTCACACATGCCAAAGTTTTGTGTACAATTTCTATACAAGGTCTCCTCTGGTCCTCAGCTGGCACAGATAGATTGCTCACAGACAAATATTCCACAGGTCTAGAGGCCCAGGAAGCAGTCATGTACACATACATGCACAACATGCACAGTTTCCCTTTTTATGCTCTTGCCCTACTACATCGGTGTTCTGCTTGGCTAGCAAAGCAAAGATGGATCCAGTCAGGGATAGTTCGTTCTCTGAGACCATTGAATAAATCAGTGTCTCTATATATACCCTTTAGCACTTAGAGCTAAACTTATCTTTTTAAAATGGAATATGAAAGGGACAAATTAATACACATTATAAAACCATAATTCTAATTCACCAGGAATTTAAGGGACAATATGTAAGTCAGTTATAAATGCCTGTTATTATACTTACATTTTTATGCATTGATTTAACACAGTTTTTTTATTATTAAGTAGAAACTGTATGGGTATATCATGTGATGGTAACATCATTTCCCTCCTTGCTGCCCCCACTCCACTGAGGGCCTTCCTTACTGGGATTTTGGTATTCACCATGGAGTTGGGGGTTTTGAGTTGTAAGAGCAGCAATCAGTCATGGGGGGGGTTTATGTAACACAGTTATTGACCATTAAGTGCCAGGTACTGTGCCAGGAATCAGAGATAACGAGGAGCTAAGGATTTTATAGTCTAGAGAAAGACAAATTCAACTACTGTTACAAAAGAAAAAGATAAATGATTAAACAGAGCTACATTCAAGAAAGCACAAAAAAGGATTGGCTTCCGGTGGTTTGAGACAGTTAAGTCCAGAGGAAGAGCAGGGACAAAGCACTGCAAGGCAGGTGAGGAGCAACGGCGGAGAGAGGAAGGAGAAGGCAGGTGCTGGGGCTGGGGAGCCATCTGTGCATCTGAAACAGTCCATAAGGGAAGACATCACAGAGAGGAACAGAAGTCAGGCCATTAAGGGTCCTGCATACCTGCCTTTTGAATGTCTTCCTTAGAGACCATGCAAAGCATTAGTGATTTACATGAAAGCAAAGAAATTAAATGGAACACTGGGAGAGAGCTGGTGAGGTCAAAATTATTTTCATCACAATAGCAAGATATTCTCTTTACTTTTTAAAATTATTGTTTTTCTAAGCATGTACAACCAAGTCTTCCAGTGACCACAGAATGAGTAAAGCCATCATTGACCTGCTGGTTTATAGAACATATCCTGGTTGTTATCCTTACATTTCAAATTTTCCTCCGTTTAAATTTCTAACAAGATAATAAATATTAATATCTAGATCCAGGGCACTTTGCTCTTTGGGACTCTCAGTAGATTTCAAGAGTGCAAGGGTTGCCCGAGATGACAAAGTTTGAGAGTTGTAGAATTAAAGGCTTCATTGTATGTAACTGTGCTGAATAGAGCCTGGAGGGAGGAGGAGCGGGAAGCGCTGGATCTGCTTGGAGATCATCTGGACGACAGAGAAGGAATCGAAGACGTGATGTGGAAGTCGAGTGCCAACCAGAATCTGGTAAGCAGGTGGAGACAGAAGTTGTTCTGGTGCTGGCTTGGTGCAGGTGAAGACCACCAGGAGGATCTGTCAGGAGCAGAATGCTATCTGTTGTAGATGCAGTTGGTATTTATTTGAGAGTGTTCTGATCAGTTGGCTATCGGAATGGTGGTGTTGAGGTTCTTAAAGGGAAGGAGATCAAGAGGTGATGAAGTGGTGTCATTCTCATACTGTTGAGTTAGTTCTTTGTCTCATGACCACGAACAATTTGACACATGGACAATGAGGCATAAGGCAAAGGCTATTTATTGAGAAAAAGATGGAAAAGCTCCAAAGTTTCAAGACAAGGCTGCTGATCCAGAGAAGAGACATAAGCTGTGTGTGTTGGGTGGGGGTGGTTTCACTTTTTGAATTAGAACTCAAGAAAGTAGGCAGGCTCTGCAAGGGTCTGTGAGCAATTGCAATGAGGGAGGAACTTCTACATTAAGTTTAGTACATTATCTTACTAAGGGGCTTAGCATTCCTCCCACCTCTTTAGTATGCCTGTGGGTGAGGGGTGGTCTCTTGACCAAGTGACAGGCTCCAGGAAGTCCTCTGGTCAGGTGAAAGTGGCGCTTCCCTTCACAATATCACCAGGGAAACAGAAGGTAAGGTCTGTGCTTCAGTGACTTCCAAGCCTAGTGTCTGCTTACCTCCAACAGCAGAACTTGAGAGAATGGAAGTGTCAGAAGAGGAGAATTCTTCAAAGGAGAAGCGAAAGAAGTTTCCTATCAGTGTGCTATCAGGAAATCAAGATGACAGAGTTTCAGACAGTCAATGACATGAAACATTGATGAGAAGGCATTTTCCAGTTCTTGGCAGCTCTGGCTATTGATTTCCTTCTTCAACTTCTACCCTGGAGAAACTACAGGACCTATAGACTGCACTGGAAGACCAGTAGAATAGGAGCTCAGAAAGGCCTGGGAAGGTCAAGGGCTATCATTGTCATATGCTGGCAGGCTCAAGTGCATCTGGTATAATGGGCAATCCAACAAAGGAGGAGAACTGACTGATGGTAAGCTCGTAAACGTGGCTCTAGCCTGGGAAAGCTCCAGAGAACAAGAGCCTTGTCACTGAGGCAAAACATAGGGCAGCCCAAAGCCCAGCGAGGAAGGGAGGGGAAAAATACCTGCATGGTTCATGGGCCCACTGAGAATTAGTCAATTGCCTCCACTTCCCTTCAAGCACCTGAGACTGACAAACAAGACTGACATGAAAGTAAGACAAAGACCAAACCTTAGAGCCTTCCAGAAAGAAAGTCTGTCACCTCCAAAAGGACAAACATCTGAATGAAACAACATATCTCATAGAAAAAAATGGATGCCAAGAGATAATAAAATATTTTAAAATACCAGAGAAATTCTTGAACCTATCTTTTGGTATTCAAAAAATAATTATATATACATGTGATAGTTAAATAAACATACTCTCAGATTTATAAGGTCTTAGAAGTTTTGTCACCCAACAACCCACTTTGGAAACATGATTCAAACAAGTGCTTAAAAAAGACGAGAAATTCAGGAGATTCTGGCAAAAGGTACAAGAAATGGGAATGATCAAATAAGTGAGGAATATGTAATATTTTCTTAAAAAAGAAAGGACTAAAGAAAAGAAACAGGAAACAGGACATTATAGGTTCGATCAGTCCAGGTTCATGCAGAAGACATACGTATGGCTTTGGGGTATGTTATGTGGGAACTGAAAGGGAGTCTTGTTGTGGAAACACACTGATAATGCTAAATTAACATTACAAATGGGAGAAATATAGTAGAAATGCAACGAGAAAGGCCAAGAAATGTATGCTGTTCTTGACCAATGTAAAAATGAATTTTAAAAAGGTGGTAGTGGCCAAAACAGAGCAGTGGATTTGGGAGTGATTGAAAAAAAAATACATAATGAACAGAGAGAACTCTTAAAGCCTAAAGGAACAGAGAGGAAGCAATGGACATGAAACGTTAGGCCTGTGGGAGGTCTTTTCTGATAGGAGAGAATTTAGAACTTTACTTTATTATCCTTACAAAATGGAATTTAGATTGTTTGGAAACACATCCAGACTAGATGGACAAATTAGGGTGAAAAGGAAACGAAAGTAGAAAGATCAAAGTCATCGGTTATATATACATTTATAAAGGTGATGGTGAGGAGGGTATTGGCTTCTTAGCAGACAAGTCGAAGACAGAGGACTCTTCTGAAAAGTAATCCCACAAGAATGTGAGTTTCAGTAAGAAAAGTGAGCTGAGTTCAGGCAACAGGCTCCGCAAGAGTGGCCAGATCTTTGCATCGCACCATCATTTTTCTGGTCTAATATCCTCATCATCTTCCGCAGAGAACAGATGCCTGCTAGATGAAGGATCAATTACTTTATCATGCGAGTAGATAGGATAAAGACTGTGTGTGATGCACAAAAGGGTTTTGAAAGAATATCAAACTTGGATTTTTTTTTAAAAAAATTGTTTCTGTCTTCTTTTTTTACTCCCTCATCTTTTTAAGCAACTGCTACCCTTACATTCAGTTTGTGTTGAAGCCCAGCCAGAAGCAAAGCCCAGTAGTCTGAGGCTCCATTGATCCATTTCTCCCTGATGTGTCCTTCCAAATCTCAAGTTTCAAGAACAGTTCAAGTAACATCAGGCCGTCATGTGGCTTTTCGTAAGTCACACATTCACCTCGGTCATCCTTCACCCTCTTTCTTGGACTGGACTTCCAAAATGATCTGCATTATGCTTGGTTGATTTGCCCCAGTTGCATCTCAAATTACATACATATATTGCTTCGGTTAACCTTCAAAATAATTCTGTTATGTTCCTTTGCAGATAAAGAAAAATGAAATCTGAAGTACTTGCCCGAGTTTCACTGCTATAGTCTCAAATCCACAGTTTAAATCCAGACTTAAGCCATATTTTATTGTTCATTCCTAAATAAGGAAAATTTGAAATATGAAAATAGCCATAAAATAAAGTTTCAAAATTGTGTTATAAATCCCAAGCAGTTAACTTCCAACAGTTCCATAAAGAACAAATAAAACTGAGATGCAGAACCATGAAGTGAGCTTGAGGTAGGTGCTTTAGTATAAGAAGCTCTGTGCATGTTTGACTGAGTGAAAATTTTAGATTTAACATTAAGTAAAAAAAATAGCCAGAATTTCAGTGGCTAATGTGACAACTACACATAGTTATATATTAGACGGAGAATGTGTTAACTTCTCATATATTTTAAAAGGCCTACTTTGCAATATCTTAAGTCATCAAGAACACTCGATGTTCTCATCTCTACAAAGGGACAGCTGACCCCTTTCCCAAAAAAGCCTTGAAGACAGCATGCACTTTGGGGGTTAGATCAAATAAAATTAATTAATGAGTATTCTAGAATCATCTTACCATGTATGTAGTCTCTTCCTGAGTGAAGGAAGATTTAGCATTATGCAACCACATTACTAGGCTATGTGCTTGTTGACATAATTCGGGGCACACATCTACAAAATGGCTGCATTTAGGATGCTATTAGGCAGAGACTACATAATACGACTGACTCTATTTGACTAAATTACATTTAAGAACTAAACGAGCAAGGTGAAATGTTATATTACCAACCCGATGCCTTGTGATGTGGAGGCATTGTCCGATTGCCTGGGAGAGCATTTCCCATCCATTTGAATTAGGCAAGCTCTGCCCTGGAGTTTGCCATATAATCTCAGCTTTCAGGGTTTCAGGAAGCAGATGGGCCTGCCAGTCATATTTCTATTTCCTGTGCTCATCACTAGTAAAGCCTGTTGCGTGAGGTTTCCCGAGTTGCAGTTAAACCATCTGAGCTATTTTATTCACAACTCCAGGTATAAAAATGTTAAATACTTGAAGAATTAAATGGCTTGAATTTGAAATAGAGTTCCTAAATCCTGACTCCACATCAGTCACTAGTATGCTTATAGCCCAAAGGAGGGAGAGAGAAAATGATTTCAATGTACCACAAAGAGAAGTCCTGTGGACTGGATCACTTAGGGAGAAACCAGGCTGTAGTCACACAAATATGACAGGATGGGTTCTATGAAATGTGGTTTGAACCTATCAGATTCAGGTAACAGTTGAAGCTACATGTTGACAAAATATTTTTGGCAAAGACTGTCAGGACTACACTAAGAAAGGACCTGGCATTAGCACTGTCCATTTTCACATAAACAATAATTCAAAGGACTACTTTTTATCTTTTGGGAAGTAAAGGGAAGCTGTGATTGTTTTACTTATCAATTTCTTAGGAGACCCATTTACATAGATAGTTTAGAATAATGTGGGTGATGAGAAAGTTCAAATTAGATTTAGGAAGAATGATATTTTCACTAATCCACAAAGCCAGTTTTATTTTGAGACACTGGACTATCCTCTTTGGAGCTATTAAAGGATATTGAATTCTTCCTTTCCTTCCTTCCTACCAAAACTGTCTCCCATGCCTTCATGGCCTTAGCTGAGTGCTGACCATAGGCCCATCTCTCCTAGATTTGATGATCTCTTGTACTAAACATACTGAATACCTTTGAGATATATGTCTTTGAACTTTTAGAACTTAGCACAAGACCTAGATAATAATAGGTACTCAAGAAGTATTTATTATTCACTAATTCATCTGTATTTATTAAACGGTTTTGAGGAGTATTTATTCTGTACCATACCTAGTGCTGTGGGGGCAGCCGCAAGACTATGAATAAAACATTAGTGCCTCCATTTTCAAAGAATTGCATCTACTAAAGGAGCTCCATGTATAACCCACAATTAGGAGGCAATGGGGACCTGCAATATACCAACCAGAATTTCCTAACCCTCAGTGGAGATGAACATAGAAGTTTGCTTCCAAGAAGGAAGCATACCTTGGGGAAAGAATTCCTCATGTAAAGCATATAAAGTAGAGAACTATCAGGACAAGACTCCCTCTAGCACACACCTGTTTTCTGGTCTGTTCTTAATCTGGGCCTTTCTTTTAACACTGACTTTATTTTTCTTTAGGAGGTTTCCTGTGCTTTGGAAGTATGTTTGAGCAACATAACATAGAAGACCAAATCAAAATTTTATCTAGAAGTAAACCTAAGAAATCTCACAGAGCAGAATCAGCTGTGCACATAAAACAGGCAAGTGACAGTAGAGAAAAATGGCATGTCAATCAGCCACCAGCATTAGATGTCCTGGTGTCATTGTATCACTGGGGGATGGTCATGTTTTACACACCCACTCTACATAATGTTTTACACAGATATTTTTGCCATTGTGAGGAGAATAGGAAGGTAGTATTGATGGAATAGCAGTTCCAGAGACACAGAAATATCCCTGAAATGTATCTCCTATGCAGAGTTTAGGACTATTCAACCAATATGATTGTAGCTAGGAAAGGATAAGAACTGATCAATTTTGTAAGTAAAAGGTTAGATGAGAAGATGAAAGAAATACCTTATTTAGTCAAAAAACTTCAGGATACATTCCAAGAAATAGTTTCACAGATTCATTTCCCGCCAGAGTTAAGAGAATCTCTCAGGCAGTCCCAAAATTGGAAATGTAAACATGATTTCACCATCAAACCAGATAGGGTGATATAATTAATCATGTACTGATGTGATAGTTCATCTAAGAAGTCTGCATCTTCATGGAAAGTATATGAGCTAACCTTTTTCTTTTACTTATTGGCCATTCTGTCCCCCCTGTGCACAGTGGGCAAATTCCTAAAGCATTTATTGGTGAGTGAGTGCACCAGATAGCACTGTATTAGACACAGATTTCAAGCAGGTAACAGAGAAAAAGACCAAATTTTAAAGATATGAAAACAAGCTTAGTATTACAGTTTGGATGTAAAATGTCCCCTACAGGCTCATGCGTTTGAACACATGGTCCCCAGCTGGGTGTGGTGCTGTTCTTGAAAGGTGTGGAACATTTTGGACCCAGCACCGTGCTGGCAAAGATAGAACCATAGTGGTTGTGGCTTGAGTCAGAACCCACCCTGGATCACATCAGAACTCTTTCTGCTTTCTACTTTAACACCACGTAGTCCTACCACCAAGAAGCTATGTGCCACCATGCCTTCCTCATCATGCTGAATTGTGAGCTAAAAGTTGTTTCTTTCATCACAGTGAGACATTGTGACGTCAGTATGATATTGTGGTGCCACATTGACATTTTGATGTTATAGTGGGGCATTGTGATGTCACAGTGAGTCAAAAGTTTCTCTGTCTTCTGGCCTTCAGGGCTGTCTTTAACTTCCAGAAGTTGGTCACCCCTCCTCTAACAAGCTGTAACAACTGAAAATGTCTGCAGGCCTGTTTGGTAAGTCTTGCAAGATAAAGAAATATTTGGATTTATTGTGTGGGGGCTGCAGTGTACTTATTCACTTAGTCTATACTTGCCTAGCCTTCTGGGGCCTCATTTCAGCTTGTCTGCCATGGAAAGCTATGAGCATTTTGAAATGAATCGCAAGGTTGTCTAGTGGTGCAGCAGATCCTACAAGAGCTCCTCTGTGCCTGGTGGAAGGCCTTGCTTCTCTCTGCACGGTCCCACAGTAGCACTTCTGTGAATGACAACAGACAGCCCTCTGATT
>PVHP010034209.1:0-19203 GCA_004024765.1 Zapus hudsonius
GTTTCTCCTGTAAAGGAGCTGGAATATTCCTTGGTGAACACCGCCCTTTTCTGGGTACTCCAGAGCAGAGGCATGCTCTCAGTACTAAAGTATTCTCTTTGCAATATATTTGTAAACATTTGTCTGTAAGTGATGGCACGCTGCTTTCATCATCTTCCAAGGGTGGGGTCAGGCCTTTGGTTTTCATCCAGTGCCTAGATGATGGAATCAATAACATCGAACAGATATTTGTGTGTTGCGATGCAACTAATATGACCAGCACATATTTCTCTGAAGAGAATAAACATTACTATTTGGGCATGTTTCAGAAATATTTCTACTGTTCTTTTGTGAATCAGTTGCTTTGTGAAAAACTGCCCCTAATGAAATCAGCGCATATCACTGAGGTTGTTTTTTTAAACGTGTGTTACATGCAGGCATGTACGTGTGCGCCTATGTGTGTGGTGATACACATGTACACATGTGCATGTATGGATGTGGAGGCCCAAGGTTGATGCTGGGCATCTTCGTCTTTCGTTCGCCACCTTAATTTTTTGAGCCAGTGTCTCACTGACCCCAGAGCTCACCCATTGGACTAGACAAGGTAGACATCAGACCCCAGCGTTTCTCCTGTCTTCAGCGTCCCAGCACTGGGATTACAGGCACCACACCCAGCTTTTCCATGAGTGCTGAGGTTCCAAACTCAGGTCCTCGAGCAATAGAGCAAGCACTGGGCCCCCTGTGTGCTAAGTTGTTTCATATTTATTGTCAATAATTAGATACATTGCATGAGCAAGTCCTATGATGGTACCCCCATTTCCCTCCTCCCTGTCCCCAACCCACTGGGGGCCCTCTTCAGTAGGCCTGCTGGACCAGTACATGGGAGGGATAGAGGGTTGTAGATTGTACAAGAGGTAGCCAGGTTTTTTTGTTTTTTTTTTTTTTTTTTTTGTGTGTGTGTGTGTGTTGTTGTTGTTGTTGCTCAGGGTGGAAATGGCTCTGGGTATTCTCCCCTACCATGGCTCTTGCAATCTTTCCACCCCTTCTTCTGCTCAGATCCTGAGTCATAGTGGGTGAGTTTTAGGTCTGCTTTACTGTTGAGGCCTGAAGAGTCTTTGGATTTCTGCTTTGGATTGTGTTGGGTGATTTTTAAAAAATAAAATTGAATGTATTCAATTACAAGAATTATATTTAATTGTGAGATGGTCTTTCCTAAATTTTGGCAGATAAAAAATGAAATAATGGCAATAACTAGTTGTAATGCTAGCATCATTTTGAAAATAATAAAAATAAGTTGGGGCTGGAGAACGCTCCAGGTTCGATTTCCCAGTATCAACGTAAAGCCAGATGCACAGGGGGATGCATGCATCTGGAGTTTGTTTGCAGTGGCTGGAGGCCCCAGCACACCGTTCTCTCTTTACCTTTCTTTCTGTCTCTGTCTCCCTGCTTGCAAATAAATAAAAAAAAATAGTTTAAAAAAGAAATTGCCAAGGTTTTCATTTTGTTTGTCTATGAAATAGACAAACAAACCTTAGAAACTCCTCACCCAAACTGTTGGTTTTCTTAAGGAGTTAGCTGCCACCTTCCCACTTGCTCCCACACGATGACCACAGTTGTGATCTCTCACAGAAGTCCTGGCCGGCTGTGCTCAGGAGATGGCCGTTTGTCTGGGCCTTTGTGCCACCTCTCTCTGGTTTCCAGGCCTTCTCACGCTAGATACTCTCTGAAGTCTGAGAGCTGTCCCCTACTTGTCTATTTCACAGCTTTTTCTCCCTGCCTTGGGCCCTCTAATGGAAACCCTCACGCCCTGCTGGAGGCCTGCTCTTCCTCCTCGTGGAGCATGGACAGCAGCTTTGCCACCGGCCCCTCCTCATTCTCTCCTTGACTAAAGCAGAGCTCTTGTTCCTAGGCGGAGGAGGCTTCCACCAAGTCCTCCTGCCCACAGCGGCCCAGGCCAGATGAAGACACTACACAATCTGGGCCACAAGTGAGAATTCTCTAAGAAGCTGTCTTCTAGACCCTCCTCTAATAATAAATTAATGCTTGATGAAGTATTTATGCTGTAGTCTTTGTTTGTTCTTTATAAATATATCTGGGCTCATGATGAAATGTCAATTTTGTGTGCTTTTTAATTTTTAAATAATTTCTATCTAACTATATATATATGTATATTTCTAATCAATCATAAAGCAGAAACAACACTCTGACCTAATTTTTAAGATTGGTAATAGCATTTGAAAGAGACTTTGTAGGAAATATAACTTGGACTGCTCAGGACAAGAAAGTGATTCTAATGGAAAAGAATACCTTCAGCTTAATGAGGTGGAGATCTACTTAATTTAGCTCTAGGAGCTGGGCAAGGTAGCCCACACATGTAACCCAGCATTTAGGAGACAGAGGCAGGAAGATCACGGCAAACTCAAGGGCAGTCTGATCTATGTACCAAGTTCTAGTCTAGCCAGAGCCTCCTCACAGTGAGAGCTCAGCTCAAAAAGCTCCTCCACTCAAAATAGAAAAAAAAAAGAAAAGAAAGAAGAAAGAAGGAAAGAAAGAAAGAAAGAAAGAAAGAAAGAAGAAAGAAAGAAAGAAAGAAAGAAATAAAGAAAGAAAGAAAGAAAAAGGAAGAAAGAAAGAAAGGAAGGAAGGAAGGAAGGAAGGAAGGAAGGAAGGAAGGAAGGAAGGAAGGAAGGAAGGAAGGGAAGATGCCAGGTGGGTAATACCTGAGCCCTTGGCTCCTGAGTCAGAAGCATATAATGAGTCACTGAAAAGGAAGGACCCTGTGGTAGAAGGCTTCTCTGACATGTATGAGCCCCTGGGTTCAATTTCCCAGGATGACAATATTTGATTAATTAATTAGGAAAAATAAGGACTTTAGGGCACCAGCTAACGGGATTTTAACCTATAAAGAAAAAACATTTTAATTAAATTTTATTCTTTTTAAAAGGTTATATTCTTGTATCTTTTCTCCCCGTCCCCATTCCAATGAGGGCCCTTCTCAGTGGGTTACTGGTATTCATTATGGGGTCCTGAAGGCTTCAGTGAGTCTCTGGGGGGACCCTGCCTCGGGCTAATCCTCCGACCCTGAGGCTCCTTCTTCCACAATGTTCCCGGATCCTTGGCAGGCATATTAGTGTTAGAAATCTGATTTAGTGTTGAATTCTCTGCAGCTTCAGGATTTCTGTTTTGATGAGATTTCAGTGGCTGTGATATCTATGGCCACCTCCCTTGGACTGACTAGCACTGAGAGCAGAATTCAAGTTGCTACTTCCTCTGCACTGGCTCCTTTTTCCTGGGGAAAATATTTTTGAGAAAGGTCTCATTAGCCCAGGTTGGCCTTAAACTAGCTATGTAGTATGGCTTTTTATTTTTATCTTTACTTATTTAGCTGTTTGATTCAGAGGCTCACTGTATTTGAGGTTGGCCTTGAACTTGTGATTTTTCCTCCCTCAGCTTCCTGAATGCTAAGGCTTAAAGATTTGTGCTATCACACCTAGCTGTTTGACAATAGCTTTACTATAATCTCATTTTATGTCATTAGTTTATCATATAGCTTTGCTGTGCTGCTTGTTTGTAATATAATAAGTACATGTACTATTTAGGGAAACCAATCATTTGTTTATAAGTAGCTTGACTCCATGGATAAACTGAAGTAGCGTTATCCAGCGTGTGTTCTTTTGAACTTAGCTCTTTAGGTTGCTAAAAATTATGTATAAATTATTATACATATGTATATTTATTTATGTATATTTATACATTATGTATAAATGGTATTATTTCCAAGTATATTTAAGGGATTAATAAAATAATAACTTAATAAAACTGCTGGAGGGAGGGCTGAGGCTAAAACTTGGTGGCAGAGTACTTGTCTAGTCCATGCAAAGCCCTGAACCCAATCCCTACTGTTACAAAATAAGTGACAACAAGACCTACCATTCTCTAGCCAGGCATGGTGTCCCATTCCTGTAACCCCAGCACTCGGGCGATGGGGTGAGGAAGATCAGGAATTCTGTGTCAGCCTCAGCTATCTAGGGAGTTTGAGGCCAATGAGGGGTACATGGGACCCTGAACCCCTGTCTCAAACAAAACAACACAAAAGTTTGAAAGTTATTTTTACAACGTTTCTATTTGCTTATTTATCTATTTGCAAGCAGAGAGAGACAGAAAGAGAATGGGCACACCAGGGCCTCTAGCCACTGCAAACAAACTCCCAGTGCAAGTGCCATTTTATGCATCTGCCTTTATGTGGTTACTCGGGAACTGAACCCTAATCCTTGGGTTTTGCAGGCAAGCTCCTTAACCTCTCCAGCTGCTTAAAGTCCAAAGACTAAGGTCATTGTGAATACACAAGGAGAGAAGATTTACCTGCAGTTTTTCAGATTTATTTGACCAATAATCTCACAAACCACACTTTGAGAATGTCTGGACTAAGGTAAGCTCTTCCGCTGATGGTATCTGCAATGCATCCCAGTTCAATAAGCTTAGATCCCACCCAGCGCTCCACCAGCCAGGTGTCCTTATTAAGCCCTTCAGCCTCTTTCTCATTAGGCAGATTACGTGAGAATGACAGTTTTCCTTTCTGGGCTTAAGGTACTTTGTATCTAACTTAGGTTCCCCAAAGGCAATGTTTAGTAATATGATGTCAGTACTGGGATATTTTCAAATTCAAAGCGATCGTGTTTCTAGTCAGGTGCAGAATGGCTGTTCTCCCTGATTTAACAAGAAAGGTGCTCTATCTACTACAATACTATGTCCTACATCCCAATGACACCAAGACCCTCAAGCCAGGAGTGGTAGCCCAACACCTGGGAGGCTGAAACAGGAGGAGGATCACCTTGAGTTCAGGGCTAGCCTGGGCTACAAAGTTCTGGATCAGCCTGGGCTACAATGTGAGACTGTCTCAAAAAGAAAGGATGAAAGAAGGAAGAAAGGGAGAGAGAAGAGAGAGTGAGGAGGAAGAGGAAAGAAAAGCAATGTCAAGAACTCCAAGTATTTCTCAATCCTTCCAGCATCATTTGAAGAGGAACTATGATTAGGAAATAAAGCTGCACAATGACTCAATCTTGCAGAAATAAGGAATGTGGTCATTCCATCCTCATTTCCTGTGACTGGATCAATAGGCAGCATAAACTTTCTTAACTCAGAAGCAAAACAGTTAATTTAATGTCTAATTGGAGAAGAGAGAACAAAGTTGAGACTTGGAAGGAGGGTTATCTAGTGAGGGTAAACAGTACTGGAATCCCTACAATATCCAAAGGGACAGGTTGTGCCTGAAGGTCGCAGCCACTGGAGAGCTCAGGAAAGCTGCTGAGAGCAAAGAGTGTCATGGTTGGATCCAGGTGTCCCCCACAAACGAATGTGTTCTGACTGATCGATCCTCAGCTGATGGCAGTTTGGGTTTTGCAACCTCGATGGAGCTGTGTTGTTGGGGGCTGGCTTTTGGGGGTTCTAAGCCAGCTCCCCCTTGCCTTTGGCACACCTTCCTGCCGCTGTTTGCAGTGCTGTGGCAGAGGTGATGTCCACCCTCTGCTCATGCCATCGTTTCCCCTGCCAGGATGGAGTCTCCCCTAGAGTCCATAAGCCAAATAAACCCATTCCTCCACAAGCCGCTTTGTTTGGGTTCTTTCTGCGCAGCAACTAGAAAGCTGACTGCAACAGAGTTCCAGGTTCTGTGGACTGAGGCAAAATGCAAGCAAGTAGCTAGAAATACACGGGGTAGATCCTCGCTCTAGGAAAAATATCAAAGAGATAAATAGGACCCCAGTTCGACTGGCTGAGGTTCCAAACAGGCCCCAGGCACAGTAGTGAGTTGCTCCCAGTCACAAGACACCCGTGAGGGCGGGGCAGAAACTGCTGCCAGGATGGCTCTGGGAAGGGAACTGGGAGGAAGGATAGGAGAGACAGTCACCTTTCTTTGATACCTTTTCCATTCAGTTGCAAGTTTACTCCTTTGGGGCTAGAAAGAAAGTTGAGTCGTTGAAAGTGCCTGCTTGCAATGTCTGAAGGTCTGGGTTCAATTTACAAGTCACCAGTTAAGCCAAGCACAAAAAGCGTCTGATGTGTATTTGTAGTGACAAGAAGCCCTTTCATGCCTTTACACACACACACACACAATCTAATAAAAAGTTTTAAATTCACCTGGAGAATTTACGACTTTTATAAGAGAATCGTTATTGTTCAAAGACACCAGTTAAGCCTAAGCCTGGGTCTGTAGCAGACGGTGTGGAGGTGCTGGTGAGTCTTCAGAAAGATTTAAATGACCGATCGCTGCTCTGCAAGATGAGCTGGAAGCGAAGCACCCAGAAGGGTGTTTCCAGGGGCTGGGGAGACGGCTCAGTGGCTGAAGGCACTTCTTTCCAAGACCTGATGGCCCAGCTTCACTTCCCCAGCCACCACGAACAAAGCCAGATGGGCATTCGTTTGCAGAGACAGGAGACCCCGGTGTGCGCACACACACACACACACACACACACACACACACACACACACAAAGGAAATACTATTCCAATGAGACGAGGCATTCTTGGCGAGGATGAAGTACAGAACATGCAGGATGGGGAGAGAAGGAGGTGCCGGGGAAAGACTGCAGAGAAAGCACGACTTAGAAAGCAATGTTGGGCAGCAGACGTATGGTGGAGGGCAGCACTGTTCCTGCACTGAGTGTGCACACAGTGATGCCAGGGAAGAAAGGAGGGGGGACACAGACGCCCTCTGGCTGAACAGACCAGTCTCCGGATGCAGTGAGCATCCCGTCTGCAGAGGGGAGGAGGCTAAGGAAGCGGGACCGGAGTACGGACAGACTTCCTCCAAGCGTTTGGACCTGGGCCCAGGAAAATATGAATAGGTGCCTAAATTGCTAATAAGAACCGAAAAATTGTTAGAATTTTGAGATGAGGAAGAGATGAGAAGATTTGAAAGAAGAAAATTCCCATGAGGAAAAAAGGTAAGATTGGCAAATGCAAGAGGAGGAATTGGGACTAGGGAGGGGGAGGGGCCATGATGGGTGCAACATCAGCAGTGCCCGCCCAGATTTTATTTGATATATATATATATATATATATATATATATGTATATATACTTTCAAGGTAGGGTCTCACTGTAGCCCAGGCTGACCTGGAATTCACTATTAGTCTAAGGGTGGCCTCAAACTCACAGCCATCCTCCTATTTCTGCCTCTCGAGGGCTGGGACTAAAGGCGTGCACCACTAAACTACACCTGGCTTTGATTTTTGATTTTTGAGACAGGGTGTCACTCTAGCCCAGACTGGCCTTGAATTATCTATCCTCTATCCCCAGCTTCCCAAGTGCTAGGATTACAAGTGCTTAACTTTGCCCCTGACATTTTTTCGTTTCTGTTGCTGTTTGGGGGGGCAGAGCCTTACTCTAGCCCAGCCTAACCTGAAACTCACTTATTTTAGCTCTGTGAAGCAAATACGTCAAAGAAACACAGAGAAAAGCAAAGATGCTTCTAATAAGACACTGGATGCCTCCCAATTCATCTCTGTAGTCCGAGTCACACCATGGAGTGTGAAGAGAGCCCATCAGCTCCTCAGCCCCAAAAGCCTCAGGAATCTCCACCAGCTCACTTCGTTCTAGAGATTGGGAAATTAAAGGAGGGGCCTGAAGGGGAATTGCCCAACGTCATTCAGCTGGCCAGTATGGAATGTGGACTGGAACCTGGTTTCAAAATCTTCTCTAGTACTTTTCCCATTCCTCCTGAGCACAAAAGCCATCACATATGCCTTCCTGGCCCAGGCTTGGGGTCTGTCTGTATCCTTCCCTCAAAGTGGCGTATCTCCTTTCTGCTAAGTACAGCTTCATTAAAGGGAAGCGGTTTCAGGTGCTGCCGCATAGGGCTGGTGCTGGGTATAAACTGGGGTTACTGCTGGTCCAAGAGACCTGAGGTGGCCTGTCTACTTGTCTCTTGGCTAGAATAGGGAGTATACTCTGGTCAAGGGAAGTGCCCAAAGGCCTAGACCTTTCAGAGCCTCTAGATTATAGATATATATACCCTCTCCTCAGAAAAACTAACTTTAATTCTGATGCATATCATTTCAACTACACTAGAGAAGCCCTGGACCTTCTGAAGCTGCTTCTCTGAACAACCCTTCTTCACTAAAGAAACAAACCTTAAAAGGCATGCAAATCCATATTTCTGAAAATTGTCTTTTTGGTTTTGTTTTAGAGGTAGGGCCTCCCTCTAGCCCAGGCTGGCCTGGAACTCACTCTGTGGTCCCAGGCTGGCCTTGAGCTCACAGCAATCCTCTTACCTCTGCCTCTCTAGTGCTGGGATTAAAGGCATGCACCACCACACCCAGCTTGAAAATTATCATTTTATATGCACCAAGTTGTTCTTCAGAACCCTTCATTCCTTTTTTTAGACACAGAGAAAACTGTATGAAATCAGAACTGTGTTCCAGCAGGCCAGAGGTGCGGGGTGAGTTCAAGTGCTGTGACATGTCTGCCCAGCTGACGCCAAGGCCCTGTCTTTCATGCACTAATTCTTATTTAGGCTTCCCTAAACACCCACATGGATCCCCACCCAGCCTCTCCTAACCGCCTCCCACATCCCTGGTTAGATTATTCACGAGAGCCCAGGCCCTTTCCAGCTTTCCTGCCATCTGGCTAGTGATGGGACACTCTAGGTCACCCACCCGCGGCTGGAGCACAGACCTGACCTTGAGAAGAGCATGGCTGCCCAGCACGTGCTACACACCCCCCCCCCCCAGTCACAGGCAGCTCCTGCCTGAATCCGCAAGCAGGACACACACATAGCCGAGGCTCCTCCCATTCTGGCTGTGTTTGTGGGAAGAGGAGTGAAAGGCAACATTTAAGTCCTCTGTCACCTTTTGTTTGCCTAGAACTAATCATTGTTTCACACATAGGCACAGATGTGCACTGTCAAGGGGAAAACCTTAGAGGGCAAGGGCACTTCACTGGGTGTGTGACCCAGATCTTCTTCTCCTGATCACCAGTTCCAAGAGAGAGACTCCAGTTTGCCTAGCAGAGTATAGCAGCAGAAGAAGTAAGCTGTCAAAAACCCACATTTGATGTGTTTAACAGAAAACCTTCTGTTTTCACCTTTCCTTACTGGGAACAGCGCTGGTAAATATGCAGATAACCTCGTGCAAATGGTACCACTGCAGCCGAAATATGGGTGGGGACAGTGGGAGTTGAGCACACCCAACGTGAAACTCCAAACCGTGGATGGAAAACTCGAGTCTGATAAGAAAGGACCACAGTCTTTCAGGTCCTTGCTGGTGCTTAGGCAGCAGTGTTATTCACTGGCGATTTCAAATGATCTGTTTATCATTTGCAAATGTGACTTCTTGGATCCAAATGGCTACCAGGCATGGTGGTACATGCCTTAATCCCAGCGCTCAGGAGGCAGAGGTAGGAAGATCACCACGAGTTCAAGGCCACCCTGAGACTACATAGTGAATTCCAGATCAGCCTGAGCTAGACTCTACCTCAAAAGACAAAATAATTTTTAAAAATTAAATAAATCCTGTTTCAAGCAAGAGCTTGGGTTCTATCCCCAGCACCAAACAGAGGGTCAAAGGGGTCTAGGTTTATGCTTTTCCAAAAATGAAGCCAAGCTGTTATCTGATGTTTCCCTCCAAACTTCCTTTTGACTTCAAAACTAACTCGAATGCAAATTAGAAATAGGAAATGCAGGGCTCTCAATAATTAACTATTTTTTCAGTCATCAACTACTTGAATTAAGTAGGCAAATAAATATGTCCATTATCCATTAGCCAACCCCCAGTAACTTTAGCAGGCTAAGAAAAAAGAAAAAAAGAAAAAAAAGAAAAAAGCCCATTCATGGAAGGAGGTGGAATGTATCGCAGTCACATGACCTAGTAGATTTACTGAGAAAAACATGGAATCTGATATTAATTTAAAATGCAGGTTGGCATCTGCAACTTAAATTTGCTTCCTGTGGCCCTTGCTTTTCCTCTATACGAGTAAAAAGAAAGGGCTTTTATGGGCTGAGGAGATGGCTTAGCAACTCAAGAAAAGGCTTTTATAATCTGCACGGTTCCCTAGGAAAGAGCACAGAACCTCAGTAAAATAGCACATGCTATCGCCATTTCCTAACGACTGTGCTAATTCGGGTTCTTGAAGGCGAAGGCCACCGAAGTACTGGAGGACCTGCGAGACAGTTGAATTAGCCTGGGCGGGGGAGCCCTGCCTCTGGCCTCCGTGGTCTGAGCGTGGTCAGGTCATATATTCTCTCTGGAACTCAATTTCCACATAAAGAAAGGAAGTGAGTAATTGGTGCCTACGATCTGTTTTTATCTCTGACGTTTCAAAACGTTAAAACTTAGTTTGATTGGGGCTAAAGAGATGGCTCAACTGGTGAAGTGCTTACCACACACGAGCATGAACATCTAAGTCCAGATTGCGTCACTGACGTAGAAGGCAGGTGTGGTGAGATGCACCTCTCGTCCAAGCTCTGGGAAAGCAGAGACAAGCTGACCCCTGGGGTGTGCTGACTAGTCTGGCTGCATCGGGGGGCTCAGGGTTCATCGAGAGACTTTGTCTCAAAATACAAGGTGCAGAGATATTCATGAAAGCACCTAGAACTGATCTCTGGCCTCCACATGCATGAGCACCCACATGCCCAAACATATGCAAACACACACACGCACACACACATGCACATCCACGTACACACATGCACACACACAATACACATACAACAGAGACACAGACACACACACACTTACTTGAATCAGCAAGGCTTCTCATGTAGAGATGACATACTGCTAAAGTAAACTCCGCTTAACAATCTCAGTGTCAGAAAGGCCCCTTAGTCATCCTCGCTCTTCCTTTTTCCCTTTGATGGTTTTCATTTGTTTGTTTTGTTTTGTTCTGGTTTGAGATAGGGTCAAGCTAAGCAGCCCAGGCTGTCCTCAAACTCATGATCCCCTTGTCTCAGCCTCTCAATTGCTGGGATTATGGTCGTGTACCGCCATGCTCAGCCTTAATGTTTTTCTCACAATTCACAATGTAATAGCGCATAAGAAACCTGGATGTGGCAACAATCAAGCTCCGTTTCAATCCTTCGTCATCTAGAACAATTTCTTTGATTCTTTTGAATACCAGTTGTTTTTTCAGTAAGAGCTGAATACAAACTCCTTAGTACATGTCATGGTTTGACACAGGTGTCCCCCACAAACAATTGAATGTGTTCTGATAGATCAATCCTCAGCTGATGGCAGTTTGGGTTTTACAACCTCGATGGAGCTTTGTTGTCAGGGGCGGGCTTATGGGGGTTAAAAGCCAGCTTCCCCTTGCCAGAGTTTGGCACACCTTCCTGCCGCTGTTTGCAGTGCTGTGACAGAGGTGATGTCCAGCCCTCTGCTCATGCCATCGTTTTCCCTGCCAGAATGGAGTCTCCCCTCGAGTCCGTAAGCCTAATAAACCCATTCCTCTACAAGCCGCTTTTGTTTGGGTTCTTTCTGCGCAGCAACTAGAAAGTTGACCGCAACAGTCCACTTCTCCAAATAAGCTCTCAATGACCCAGTGGCCTTCATTTGATAGGAATCATTACCAGGAAAATAAATAGTATACCTATGAGATAATGTAGGTTTACATTTAAAAAATATTTTTGCATGTGTACATGTGATTTGTGTGGATGTGTGTATATGCTTTTGTGTGTGGAGGGATATGTGTGTGCAGATGCATGTGCACGTGCCTGTGTGTGTGGAAGGATATGTGTGTGCAGATGCGTGTGCACGTGTCTGTGTGTGCCGAGGCCAGAGGTTGACACAGGTTGTCTCCCTCTATCCTTCTCCACCTTATTCTTTGAGACAGGGTCTCTCACTCAACCTAGCAATCACGGATTCCACTAGGCTAGCTAGCTGGCAAGTCTAAGGGAACCTCTGTCTTCACCTCCCCAGAGCTAAGATCACATGTGATCCAGGCCTGACTTGTACATGGGTCCTGGGGATCCAAGGTCAGGTCCGTAGGCTTATGTGGTAAACACTACTGACTGGGCTTTCCCCCAGTGTGAGAATCAGAATGACTCCATTTTTGAACTATGATTGCCATTTTATAATTGGAACTCTTTCCCAAGAGTGATCCATCTCAATTGTCTAGTCTCTGAAATGACCCAAATCAGCTGACCAATCATCATTTCCCTGAAGTGGCCCAAGCCCCAAGGCAAGGTGTACCTCCCTGCAACCAAAGAATTCCAGTGACCTCACTGCCCCATAAGAACCTCCTAGTTTGGAAGGGAGTTGCTTCTGACATGCCTGGGCAGAGCCCTCCTCAGGCTTCCCCACATAAACCCTGTCTCGGCTGTGGAGCCGAATCTCTCCTCTTGTTTTATTTTCTGCTTTATTCTCAACACGCAGCCCTGGAATTAATGACGTCTTCCTGTAATCCAGGTAGAAGTGCTTTGTAAATTATAACATCCTGTATGGAACATTTGTTCATTGCTAGTGGAATTTCAAAATAGCTGGGACTGGGAAGATGGCACAGTGGATGAAGTTGCCTGTTGGCTTGCAAAATAGTTCCGCAACTTTGGGAGGTGACTGGCTTCTGCTGCATGGCTGCACACCGTGTGGCTCCCTCTGCACGGCTTCCACCGCATGGCTGTGTACTGCATGGCTTTGGTTGCACAATGACTATATGTCCTTATAGGTTTGTCAAAGTCCATAGAATGTGCAGCACAAAGAGTGAACCATAGAGTAAATTACAGACGTTAGCTAAATATATTAACATTGGGGTTGAGGAGGTGTCTCAGCCAATAAGGCACTTGCCATGCACGTGTGAATACTTGAGTTCAGATGATCTCCAGCACCAACGCAAGATGGATCCTGTAATTCTAACATCTGTAATCCCGGGTTATCAATGATATTCAATTTATTATACCTGGCCAAGATGCCCCTAGAAGAACTGTAAGTATAGGAATGAAGAAGAACATGGGAATTTTGGACTTTTCACTCATTTTGCTCTAGAACCCAACTTCTAAAGCTTGCAAAACACTTGGTTTAGTACACTTGTTGTAACGGCAACCTTGACCGACCAGTGCCAATGCAATGCTCTTAATATTTGTCAGGCAGTTTCACTCACTGCCACCCAAGGAGCAGTAAACTACCAGGTCAGCTGGTTATTGTACTACCATAGCTATTTCTTTTTAAAAACATCTTTATTGTCAATAATTCAATACATCGTATGAGCAAATCTTGTAATGATACCCCAATTTCCCTCCTCTCTGTCCCCTACCCACTGGGGACCCTCCTTGGTGCACATACTGAATCTGTCCATTGGGTCGGGGATTATGAATTGCACAGAGGTAGCCAGTTTTCCCCCCTTTGTATGTTGTTGCTGAGGGAGGCAATGTCTCTGGATATTCTCCCCCACCACGGCTCTTTCTGCCCCCCTCTTCCACTCAGTTCCCTATCATAGCTATTTCTTAACTTAGATCTTATGTTTAAGCACAGTTGTTATTTAAAAAAAAAACATATAATTAAGCTTGAGCTGAGCTGGGAACCGCCTCCCTGTTAACCAGCTGACAGAAAGCTGAAAAAAACTATGCTGCATTCAGCCCTATGGGAGAGAGAAGTCATCAATGGTGGTAACCAGCAGTGGACCTTGTGTGATAGTTTAAATAGATGTCCCCCAATAGAACTTATTATAATTGTGTTTATTACAATTGTGAATTGTCTCCAGCCTTCTGGCTGGAGGAGGTGTCACTTTGGCCTGACCTCCTGGGGTCTGACCCTGAGATATTTCTAAATTGGATGCAAAATTCTAGGGATACATATGCAAAACAGCAGCCAGAACCCAAGTCTGGCAATCCTGTTTTGTGAGTTACAGTGTTATAGTGCGCTGCTTGCTTGCTTCTGGAGGTGCTGGGCCTCTGTCTCTGCTTGGATCCGTGAAAGGGGGCCAGCCTTTCCTTAACTTCCCCTGGATCTGTTGCTTCAATAAATACTTTCCTCCCCAGAATTGTGCCTGGTTTGGAGATTCATCCCAGCAGCGTGTGGCTGACTACGACACCTTGCAAGCCTTAGGATTGGCCAGCCAGGTCAAATGAGCCAACTGGTGCAATAGTAGCATGGCTGATATGGGGGAAACCAACCACTCTCTAGTTGGACTGGAGGCCCACTCCATGGAAGAGGATATTTGCCTGGCTCTGAAGACCTAGCTAAAAAGTGTACAGTCAGGGAGGTCAGGAGACCCAGGGGAGTAATGCCTTCTGTTGCCTGGTTGAATGCATATATTATGCCCACCAAAATGCCTCATCATCACTGTTTTTTAAATGAACACACCCATATAATAATGATATTCTCACTTTTGGCTAGAGAAGCTCCTCTTTTCAGATAGCAGTGACCATTGGGATAACTCAAAAGTCACCACAGTGCTGAGAAGAAGTGACAATGGAGTGTTCAGCACTAGGACATCTCTGTCACACTTCCTGAGGCTCAGGGTCTATTGCGGAAGAGGTGATGGGAAGATTCTAAGAGCCAAAGGAAGGATAGGGCTGCTTACAATGTAATCTTTCCGACACAAAATGGCCTTGGTATTCATTACTTCACAGTGCCTGACACTACCTTCACGAGACCTTCAAAATGGGAGGAAAAGATGATGACATCAAAACAAAATAGTGACTCATTGTGAGGGGGTGGGGCGCAGAGGGAATCAGTATGGTTTATTGTCTACAATTATGCAACCTGTCAATAAAAAGTTAAAAAATATAATCACTTCATATAATTGCTTTCTCATTAATTAATCTCGAAGTGGGAAACATCATGATCAACTGGTAAAAGTGGATACAGCCAGATGTAATTGGATATCTGTTCTTGTTAAGTAGATAGAAGATGCTGATAACACTGAGAAATAATTTTAAGGAGATTAGTATGAGTTGATCACTTCCAAAAAATTAAGTGCCATTATCTTGGGAATGTTGTGACAGGTTAGGGTGACTGGGACCCCAAAGGTAGCCAGCAGTGTCCTTGGACTTGTGCTTGCAGGCAGGCTCCACTTATCTCTTGCCTCACCCGACTCCCACCCTTGAGTGGGAGGCGCCTCTTATTAGAGTTCAAACCTAATCCTGAAACTGATTGGTCAAAGATAGGCCAACCAGCTGTCTCTCTGGCTCAGGTGAGCCAGAGCCGATAGTCATCTCGGGAAGGAAAGGCTGCTGCTCTCTTTTCCCTCACGGCTGCCCAGCAGAGGCCTAGATAAGGGCCCCCTCATAACAGCCACCAGGACTGTGGTGAGGGGGTTGGAGGCTTCTTTCCCACATGGACTTTCTTCCTCATGATCGGAGCCCTCTTATATTTTCCCTCTTTCTTTGCTGGCCAGCAGAGATCCCCTGCCTTCATAGCCATGTGGTTAAAACCTCCCCATGTGCTCTCTCCTCATTAGTGGCTGGAGATCTCTGTCACTTCTCTTTTCCTTTTAAGTAAAGCCTCCTGCTACACCTTATCCTCTGGTGGTCTATAATTTTAACTCTTTAATTTTATAGAAGAGAAATCTGGGTACTCTTAAGTTTTAAGGAGCATTGGCACTAGCTGGAACCCCAACTTTCCATTACAATGTGATCATCTGAGCTACCTTGTCTAGGAAGTGTGTAACAACTTCCCTCTCTCTTCCTCTCTTAACCTTTGTTTTAGTTTTTTCAAGGCAGGTTCTCACTCTAGCCCAGGCTTTCCTGGGAAGGACAAAGACCCTAAGGGAAGAAAGAGATCCCCCAGGGATGGAGGGCTTCTCCCAGGAAAGGAGGAAGTCCCCCAGGGAAGGAAGAGGTCTCCCAGGAAAGGAGGAAGACCTGGAAGGAAGGAGGAGATCCCCCAGGGAAGGAGGAGGTCTCCCAGGAAAGTCCGAATTCAGATCCCAAAGAAGAGCAGACAGATTGAGGACAGAGAAAAGGTTGGGAGATGTGCCAATTTAACCCTCATGTGCCTGACCTTTTATTTCCAGTGGACACTGATGCAGTATTTCTTAATCCAGTTCACCCATTTGGGCAATTATATCTTCAGTTATGTTTACTGAACACAGGGTCCCTTGAAAACTAGCAAAATTTCTCAGGACTCAAAGCATTTAGAATCCCACAGCTGCCACAGAGACTAGGAAAAGAGACTATGAGTAATGAGAGATAAAATCTTATTTATTTCATTTCAAAGAAGGACATTAAAAGTAATTTTCACAAATATTCAAACAATATTCATAAAAACTCACCAAAACCATTTCCTTCAAAGAATTATCTTCATTTGAATTCTTTTCTAATTATTTTCCTTTCCATGCGTAACTTAATGAAACTATAGGAGAAATATTGAAACTATTATTAATAGCCTACCTTTAACTTGTACCACAGGTGTTTCCCCACATTGCTTTTGTCAATAATCTCCATTTTAATTAGGGCAAATAATAAAATTAATGCCGAAATAGAAATAGTTATAAATAACTTAAATGCCATTCATTTCTAAATGCTTATGTCAAATGTTTTGCATTTTTTCCTAAAATAGGACAAGCAAATAATATTCATATGACTTTCAGTTTTCTGGACTTTGTTTTATTTGATTTTTCTGGCAATGTAGTCAAGCAGCTTTGCTATTTTCCCCTTTTGCAGTATGTGCTGGTGACTTTTACATCCCTGGGACCATCTGACAGCAGCAACTTAAGGGAGCAGTTTCCTGGGCTCTTGGTTCTCCAAGGTCCAGTCCCTCGTGGAAGGGCAGACTTAGGAGCTGCAGCAGCTCTGCCCTCAGTAGCTGAGCTCAGGCCCCGCTTTGCACCTGAGGCGCCAGGAGGGGGGCGGCAGTACTGTTTGCGTAGAGGTCAAGTAGACCTGATGGAAACAGCTGCTCCTTGGGATCTGAGCCTGAGAGAGAGTAGGCCTGGGACAGATTTGTTAGGAAGAGCAAACTTCCTAGACGAGCACTGAAGGGAGACAGGAAGTGTGGAAACCAGGGTCAGAGTGATATGGCTTCATGGTCCTCAGAAACCACTGGGGGAAGGAGGCTCCATTTAAGAGTTTCACTATCCAATGAGCCCATAGGAGAGGGATTAGGAGAAAGACCCCTCCCACAGGTAGAGAGGGCATGGCCTCACACAGTGGCCTCATGTCACACTATCAAGGACACGCCCAGGCCAGAGCCTTGCCACTCCCCCAGCAAAGAAAATCTTTAAAAGACCTAACTTGAACTTGGGACACGTGCCTTTTTCCTGTGCTGACTGCTGGGCTGGAGGGGCGGCCTGCCGGGCTGGTGAGTCGTACCCCTTCCCCTCTGATCCCCTCACCGGGATCAGAAGGGGGGTGGGGAATTTTCTCTTTAACATGTCTGCTATTTCCTTTTTTTCACTTTTTGGATGATTCTATGCACTTTTGATGATGATTTGTAAACCTCATAGACCACGTGGTGACTGGGCTGCTTCCCTATCCAATTCCCTCTTCCCTTAACTGATTTTAATCTAGAATAAATGTGTGATGAGAAAAATAATTCCGTCCCTGTGTATAATTCTTTTGCATTAGAGGACACGAACTCAGGAGGAAGTGCAGCGGTAAAATCCCAGATATTTAAGCCTGTGCCAAATCCCCGGTCCACGTAGTATGGGAAATACAGAGAGCTCAGCATCAGGAATTAGCAGACCTGGCTGGGGCTGAGGGTGGGGCTCAGCACACAGAAAGTCCCCAGTTTGATCCCTAGCACCGCATAACATTGGGTAAGGGAGTGCATGGCTCTCATCCCAGTGCTCAGGAGATCAGAAGTTCAAGGTCTTACTAAGCTATGTAGTGAGTTCAAGGCCAACCTGGGATATAGATTTCTCAAACAACAGGACGTAAATCACCAAGTTGCACCAATGACTATATTCAGAAGCTCTGAAACTCTATTCTAATAGGCAGAGTAGAAATTAGCCCAACTTGGGCTGGAGAGATGGCTCAGAGGTTAAGGCACTTGCCTCCAGTGCCTGGGGCCCCGGGTTCAATTCCCCAGTACCCACATGGGCCAGACCCACTAGGTGGTGGCCCTGGTTCTCTCTCTCTCTCTCTCTCTCTCTCTCTCTCTCTCTCTCTCTCTGCTTGAAGATGAATAAATAAAATATTTTTTTAAAAAAAGAAATTAGCCCAACTCTCCCATAGGACTAATTGTCGAGAGGCTCAAATAAGATAGTTGACACTCTTTTTAAATGGGAAGTGGATATCCAATATAATTAGCAGTTTTTTATTTCCACTTTTGCTTTCATGTAAAACAAAATAATTACATTGTTGAGGTTACAGTGAGTATATTTCAGAGAGCTCTTGGGGAGTAGCTCCTCATGAGAGGAACTTGGAAACCTTGGTGGAGAAAAGCTTGAGGTGGGGAAAAAAACCCAGATGAGCTTGAACTCCCGGCTCTAACGCTGAGCATCATGGGGACGGAGTTACTCTCTGAGCTTGGGGTTCTGCTATGCAAAGTGGCTGCCGTGGAGATTAGCTGAGACCCACTAGCACACAGGTGCTGCTGGTATTGCTGGGAGTGAGCATCCTGTCATTGAAGGGGTTCAAGCATTGAAGGGATCTCCAAGGTCTTGAGAGGGTGTGAGGAGGCCTGGGGAGACAACTTGTAAACTACTTTTCTATTCAAAGTTCCTGTGGGATGCTGACAAAACACATAATTGCAGGAAAGAAATCACTGCAAGATGTGACATGATCTATGACAGGAACATCAAAAACTAGGCTCAGAGCTTTGTTCAGGCCACCGTCCCCCAGCGCATTACTTAGCAAAGCCCAACACAAACAACTGGCCGCTTGCTGAGGATGCCTGGGCTTTGAAGTATCAGGACTTTAACCCCAGGACAAGATAAGGGACCACAGGATCTTGTTGGCACATTAAGAAAGGAAAACAGTGACAGTTAGCAGTGTAGCTGGGCTTTAGCCTAACATGAGTTGGAATTGCCAGCTGGGCCGATAAGGCTCTTTGTCTGTGTTTCTAACTTTGCAAACAAAACTCGATCCTTCCTGGTGAACTCCTCTTTCAGGAGGGAAGGGCAGCTCAGCTATGGACACAGAGCTTGTTGTGTAGAAAGAATGTAAATTTCTCTTTGACAAAGGGTAAGTGAACTGAAGACTCCCATAAGCATAAGAAGTCCGACCTTTTTTTCTTCCCCTCCTACCCTATCCTTCCTCTCTCCCTCTCTTCCTCCCTCCTTCCTTCCTTCCTTCCTTCCTTTCCCTTTCTTTCTTTCTTTCTTCCTTCCTTCCTTCCTTCCTTCCTTCCTTCCTT
>PVHP010034210.1:0-19153 GCA_004024765.1 Zapus hudsonius
TAGAATTAAGTATGATGTAAGGAGATATAGTTGGATGTCAAGTTGACAAGGGGTCAACTTGTGATGGTTAAGTTTTGTTGTCAACTTGACTTGTTTAGTAATCTTGCCTGGGTCTCTGAGGATGTTCTCAGGAAGGCAGACCCCTGCGTAGGTGTCAGGATGTAAGGAAGCTCAGGGAAATTTAGAAATGCACATCACCTTCCTAGGAGGGCAGTGCAGAAAGGAAATTCCAGAGACTCAGGAATCAAGAAGTCTGGGATAGGATTGCAAGTCCCTGCCCTAAGGCTATATAAAGGGGGAAAGAAATCTTTTTCCTCCCTCTTACCCCCACCTGCTTGCTGTCATGTGTGTAGTACTGGTGATGGGTTTCTCTTTCTGCTTGGACCTGTGAAAGGGGGGTAGCCTCTTTCATCATTATAGAACTTCCTCTGGATCTGTATATATCCTTTCCTCCCATAATTGTGCCTGGTTTGGAGGTTCATCCCAGCAGCATCTAGTTGACTAAGACACCCCCTTCAGCTGTTCATTGTCTGGGGACAAATAAGCAATGAGGCAGGGAGGAAAGCTGGAGTTGGTTCTTTGGTTTCATCTATTTTCTTTATGAAATTGAAACAGCATTAATAGAAGCAAGTGAGGAGGATGGCAGTGTTGTGAGTGAGCAGCAAAAGGAAGGTGTGAAATAAACATTCGGGTGTGAGTCAGAAAACTTAATGAGGAAATGTGGTGGGTTGTCCTGTAGTCATGAAGACCCATGAAATTGGGTGATTTAGTATAGATCAAGCTGTTGCCCCTTTGGCTTGGTTTTCTTTAGCCCAAGTTCATTTTATTGCTATCGTGACCAAATACTGGAGAAAACAACTAAAGGGAGGGAGGAAAGATTTATGTGGGGCCTCAATTTTAGAGGTTCCATTGTATCACTTTGGAGAAGGCATGGTAGAGCAGAGCAATTTACCTCACAGTGACCAAGTTACAAGAGAGAGAGAGAGAGAGAGAGAGAGAGAGAGAGAGAGAGAGAGAGAGATGCCCATGCTGCCAGAGGGCACTTTTTTCTACTTTCCACTTACTCCATCTTGGCCTCGAGGGCCTCCTTTATTCCCCCTTTTCATCATTTCTCTAAAGCCTTTACAGACACACCCAGAACAGTGCTTTAATAATCTAGGTGCTTCTCAATCCAATCAACTTGACAATCAATATTAGCCACCATAGACACATAGACACCTCCACATTCCATACCCTGAACTGCAGAGAATTAGCCTCTACCACCTATGATGTTACATAGGATAACAGTAATGCTAAAAGAGCTTCCTGTGAATTCTCTGAGACACAATCCCTACAGAACTCTGAGGATAGGGCTAGTAGAGAGCATAAAGAAGCCACACTACATTTTCGTTGTAACTAGCATCACTGATGTGCTGTGGTCTACATTCTGGGTTTTGTATCATAGCAGGAGAGGTGCTGGAGCATCATTGGCCTGAGGGCAGTGTAATGTGCTGAGAGGCGACAGTCATGCAGGTAGCCATCCGGAGTCAGCAGCTACATCCCTCAAATCCTTTCTGGTGGGTTTGGGTTTCATTGTTAGGCCTCCTCAAAGAATTCAGTCTAAGGAGGAATGAAATTTGCACTAATTTTCATTATTAGGTGGCTTTGGACATTAAATGAGTTAATATGTACAAACAGTAATCACAGCACTGGGGACAGAGGCAGGGCTCTGTGTTCCTGTGATTATTTTTCTCTTATGGAACTTAAGAACTTAATAATCATATTTAAATGGTTGAGGGAAAATGGTATGAAGCCTAAAAATCTTGGCAATGCCATGCTGATGGGTAAATCCTAGTGTTATCTCCATTTTAATAATAATTATTATTATTATCATTACTGTTGTTATAAGAGCAAAGCCTTTAGGATCAACTGTGGGTTAGAATTAGGAAGCAAGTACATCAAGATAGGATTCTTTGCTTTAATGAATAATGGAATCATTGCAGGAGTTTTAACCTGTGTCTTTTAAACACCAAAAAATGTATGCAAGCATTTACAAAACATGTGTTTGTATAATTTTCTAGATTGAGCTGTCATCAGATTTTCTAAGAGATCCATATGCCCAAAATAGGTTAAGAAACATCAAGTTCTTCCAATTAAAACAGTTCCATTTGCAAAAAATAAATTATAATGACTTTAAGTAATTGTGCCATACATAAGGCCAACTCTTGAACAAGTTAAGATATAGCCAATCAAGTAATTACCTTCCACTGAAACCCAATCAGGCTCTGTGGCTGATTCTATGAGTAATGAAACAATGCATTAAGTATGATTCCTGCTCACGAAGATGATATCACATAGCACCCTGGCAGGAAGCAGATGGTACATTCAAATTAGGTAGTTTGAAGAAAGGCTTCTAAAGGGGTTTATGAAAGTATGGCCAGGATATTTTAAACTACAGGAGTGTGGTCCTCTGGACCTGGGTATCCTGTGACTCTGGCAAAGGTATCATTAGGGATCCTGAAGATACACTGGGCAGAGTGGATCACAGGACAGGAATGTGGCCTTCCTTTTGGTGGAGGAAATGGGCCATATTCTTCTCACTTTATGGATAAGATACTGGCCATCCATTCTTCCTTCTTCCTTCATTGCCCATTGCTAAGCCCAGCCTAGGGAGGCCAGTAGAGAGCACTTTGTTGTGCTCCATATGGTCTTATGGCACAGATCTGGGCGAAGGAAGGGGAAGTGGGTAGAGACTCATCAATGGGGCCATCTGAGATCACCTATGAGGTCATGTGAGACTCACCTATGAGAGCATGTGAGACTCACCTATGAGAGCATGTGAGATCCACCTATGAGGTCATGAGAGACTCACCTATGAGAGCATGTGAGATCCACCTATGAGGTCATGTGAGACTCACCTATGAGAGCATATGAGATCCACCTATGAGGTCATGTGAGACCACCTATGAGGTCATGTGAGACTCACCTATGAGGCCATGTGAGATCCACCTATGAAGTCATGTGAGCTCCACCTATGAGGTTATGTGAGATATACATATGAGGTCATGTTAGATCCAGCGATGAGTAGGTACAGATGGAGTGCATAGATCATCATCTAGGTGGGAAGATGACAACAGTATCTCCACAGTTAGAAGCTGAAAATGGGAACATTTCAAAGAGTATGAACCTTATTCTGTCTAAACCCTACAGTCCTCAGCTCCTGGACACTCAGTAGCCTGCTCAGTTTTTCCCAATCTTAGCAGAAAGCTGAGCCCAATTTGGGGGCTTAATAAGTGCTTGTCACATTGGGTTGATTCCTAGCACTTATATTTTTAAACTATTAAATTGAACTAATTATAGAATTTTAAGAAGTTGGTAAGCAGCATTGAGAGGGCTGATGGAGCTCTATTTTAACACAAGAATAAACAGACATAGCATACAGAATGTCTGACACACAAGTGCACCTCTGTAGCCTCCATAGAGAAAAAATACCATACCAACTTTGGTCACATAGACCTGTGACAACCTTGGTCTCAAATTGTCTGTTATTATTATTATTTTGGTATGTGTGTGTCTGTTCATGTATGTGAGTGCAGGTATGGTAGTCAACAACGTACATTATTAGCCCTCCCCTTCCACCTCATTTGAGGTGGGCTCTTTTGTTCACTGCTGCTTTGGCCAGGTTAGCTGGTAGATGACCTTCTGAGAGATTCTCCTGTCCTGTCTCACCACCACTGTACTGGGATTATAGAAGCATGTCAGAGCTTCTACCTTTTACGGGAGTCTGGGGTTGTGAACTCTGGTACTCTGGCTTGCAGAGTAATTGCTTTATCCACTGAGCCATCTTTGTAGCCCAGGTTGCCTGCTCCTTAAGTGAGGGTTATGTCTACCCCTAGGGAAAATGGTGAAGACTCAGCTATGCAGTGTGTGCAAAGTGGCTAACACAAGTAAGTGCTCAATAATTGATGTTTTCATTATTAGGTGGCAGGCTAAAGATAAAGGCTATATCTTCCTTCCATCTCTACAGCATCTAGCATCCCCTGGTTCAGACAAGGAGTTTAATAAATTGTTGCAAAATTAATGACTATATGAGGGACTGGATCTTCCATGAGAGGGTGTTCTTGAACACCTAAGGAGGCACTAGATCAGCTGATCCTGAAGTGATAATGCTCTAAGCCTTCGCAAGCCCTTCCTCCAAAGCCTCATTCATCACCCCTGACTTCTGTTTGCCAACAATGGGAGTGATGCATCATGGGCCTCTTATCATGCTCAGGAAGCCAGCTCTCTAGGCTCCCTCTCATGTAAATGCAACCAGGACCCCATTCATCAAGGGGACACAGTGTTTTCCTGGTAACCTAAACTCCCTAATGTACAGTGAATGTGAAGTCTGCCTGCAGCATACTGAACAGTGTGGTAAGGCCCTGATGGGATATGTGCTGAGTTTGGCCTCCTGACATTCAGCAGATAAAACTCCTGTGGGTCACAGTGTGACCGTTTCTTACACAGTTTTTTTGGACTTGGGAGAGGATGAGGGCTAATGAGAGGAGACAGAGTATGACTGTATCAGTCAAGAAGAACCAGGCAAACTATTCAACCCTGCATGTGTGAATTTGGAAATTATACACTCACTGTATAAGCCTATGCTTCTTCCTCTGCTTCCTGGGAGTGGCAATAATGGACTTTCAGTTTGTGATGGATACCAGTGTTGTGGGACATCTCCAGTCACACAGTATAAAGCCATTCTGTGGCTCCCTATGTAATATTTTGTAGCAGCTCTCTTCTCATTGCTGAGATAAAACACTCAACTAGAAGCAGCTGATTGAAGGAAACAGTTCATTTCAGCTTACAGTTACAAGGGAAGGTTTTATAATGGCAGGGGAAACATTGCAGAGCAGACAACTGGTGCATTACATCTTCTCATATCAGCTGGGAGGCAGCAGCAAGAGTGGACTAACTGAACATTCAGTGGTCTGGACTAATAAATCTAAATGGACACAGCACCTCCAGCAAGGCTCCACCTCCCAAAAGCCCCACAACCTTCCCAAATTGCCACCAGCTTGGGACCAAGTATTCAAAATACATGAGGCTATGGGGGCATTTTACATTCAAGCCACCACATGTGTACATTACAGTTATTTTAGAGAGACAGTGAAGAAGTCTTCACTATCATTCAGAGTACGTGTTAAATGCCTATTTCAGGAAACCATTCTTTAAGTCTATATGACTCAGAACCACAACCTTAGGGAAGTTTACCTGGCACACAGTGAAAACAATCCATGTTATTCTCATACTTCTTCAAGTAAACATTTATAGTTTATATACATTTTAAATTATATTTATTTATTTATTTGAGAGAGAGAGAAAATATGTGTACACTAGGGCTTCCTGCCACTGCAAACCAATGCCAGACACATGACCCGCTTTGTGCATCTTGCTTTCTGTGAGTACTGAGGAATTAAACCAGAGCTGTCAGGTTTTACAACAAGCACCTTTAACCTCAGAGCCATCTCTCCAGCCCTAGTTTATGTAATTTTTAGTTTACATGCCACTCTGCTGAGGGAAAGGCTCCATAGAACAGCCCCTGCTCTTTAGGGGCTTACATTCTCTCTTTTTTTTGTCACTGCATAAGTTTATTTCAGGGTCCTCCATCCTATTCCATTGAGCTATATGTCTATGTTTGTGCCAGTTCTGTACAGTTTGTATTATATGGTTCAATAGTGTAGCTTGAAATCAAATACACAATATTTTTAGAATAATTTTTGTGTGTTTGTGTTGTGTGTGAAAATGTGCATTTACATGTCTGCACATGCATGTGGAGACCACAGGTCAACTTTGAGCCTTTAGGGATGCTATCTACCTCTTTATTATTATTTATTCATTTTTTTATTTTTTAAACTTTTAGTGGTAGCTTCCATAATTATAGACAATAAACCATTATGATTCCCTCTCCATTCTCCCTCATATCTCTTACCCCTCTTCAATTAGTTTCTATTTTTTTCGGTGTCATCATTTTTTTCTACCCATTATATGTATATATTATCAGGCACTGAGAAGGCATGAATATCAAGGCTATTTTGTATCTGTTTGTAGTGTAAGCAGTTTTACATTTCCTTTGGCTCTTACAGTCTTCCCACACCTCTTCTACAGTAAACCCTGAGCCTTGGGAAGTGTGATAGTGATGACCCAGTGCTGAACACTCCATTGTCATTTCTTCTCAGCACTATGGTGTCTTTTGAATTATCCCAGTGGTCACGGCCACCTGAAAAAGTGAAACTTCTCTAGACAAGACTGAGAGTGACATTATTATATGGGCATGATCATTTTTTTAATAAGTGAATATAAGGCAGTTTGGTGAGCATAATGGATATATTTAACCAGACAACAGCAGGTGTACTCCCCTAGAGCTCATGACCTCCCCCACTATACGCTTTTGATTAGGTCTTTAGTACCAGGTATGTATTCCCTCCTGTGGAGTAGGCCTCTAGTCCAATTAGAGAGCAATTGGTTTCCTCCACAATAGATGAGCCACTATTGCACCAGTTGGCTCATTTGGCCTGGTTGGCCAGTCCTAAGGCTTGCAAGGTCCACTGCTGTTCACCATCATTGATGACTTCTCTCTCCCATAGGGCTGCATGCAGCCATAGATTTTTTTCCAGCTTTCTGTCAGCTGGTTAACAGGAGGAGGTTTCCAGTTTGATTTCTCAGTGACCTGCAGCCCAAGCATATGGGATCTTTAACAATAGGGTCTCCTCATCTCATTCTAATGGGCAGCCAAGAGCCTTGGCAATGGCCTGTAATATTTTGGGGGCCTCACTGGAAGATATGGCAGAGGAAACATGACACAAACACTTTAACGTGCAGAGCAGAGATGAGCACTTTGACAGAGAGGAGCTCTGTCATCACAGGAGAGGAGAGAGCAGGGCCCTGACCTGACCTGAGGGGTCCTGGAGGCTTTCAGAAGAGGAAGCTTGCTATGTCTTTTTATGTATAGTTTTGGGTATTTTGTACCTTTTTTTTAATAAAGAAAAAGAAAGCTTTGATATTTGCAAGTTCAAGTCCAATTCAAAGAAATGCTTAATCTATGTTTAACTGTCTTCAGCAAAGACGGTCCTATTCTGGAAGCTCTTTGCTTCTCTTTGATTAGATTGGACAAAGTTCATTTTCCTGGACTCCTTTTCATAACTACCAGATAAACATGCCTGGGCTTTACTGTCTGGGCTTTACTTATTGCAGAAGGAAGCGAATCTTCCCAGTGCTGTTATAAATGAAAGGCCATTTGCAGGTCATATTTACAGTGAGCCATAACTACTGTATCCTTCAAAACTTGGTTTGTTGTTACCATGGCACTCAGTGTATCATTGAAGAACCTGAGGGTAGCCAGACTCTTTCTTTGGCATAAAACCCATTTTATAATTTTTATTTGAGTAGTTATTAGGACATGCACACACCTTTAATCCCAGCACTCAGGAGGCAGAGGTAGGAGGAGCACCATGAGTCCAAGGCCACCCTGAGACTACATAGTGAATTTCAGGTCAGCCTGGGCTAGAGTGAGACCCTATCTCGAAAAACCAAAAACAAACAGAAAAAAAAAGTTGTTATTTTTTTGTTTTCATCCCAAATTTGTGAGTTTTTTTCAATTTTTTTAACACAATGATTCTCTTAGGTCATTTTTTGATTCTGCCAATTCTTTTATAGCTTTGTTGTTTCTATGGAATATTATATACCTCGATGCTTTTTTTCCAGAGTACCAATTATGTGCCTGTTTGATTTGTCTGATTTTCTTTAGTGATCATTTTCTCTTCTGTGACTGTTTTGTTATTCTGTGTTCTGAGAGCAGTTATCAGGATTATAGTCCTTACTAGAATGAATATCCATAGTCCCTGGGAAGTAACAGGCAGTCCTGAGTGCTTCAACCACTTTCTAGCCTGATCTAGTACTTCCATTGTGGTCTATGATTCTGTTTTTGCTGAAAATGGCTCTGATGTGGAGTGAGGTGGTACATATAGGCCACAGCTGAATCCTATAACTGATGGGAAACTGCCCATGGCAGGCAAGTCATTCTGGCAGCTGTGTAAGGAAGTATGCATTGGATGAAGGAGACAGAGATAGAAAAGCTAATACAGAGGGAGCCTAAAACTGCCCTGCCATTGACGGGTGTCTTGTCTGAACTAGAGTCAGATGGGGAATTAATGTAGACACAAGCAGGGACATTTAAAACACTGAAGTCTAAATCGATCATTGTAGCTCTACTTGTATGTGATTTAAAAGCAGATGATACAATACCCCCAAAGTCATAAGCTTCTCTCCAAGATGAATTAGGATTCAGTCTGGCAATTACATTAAGGTTTCTGATAGATAGCTCACACAGAGAGCTGCAATTATGATACATATCGCTACTCTGCATGGCAGGCTCACATAACTCATCATGTGGGTTTGAAGTTTCACAAGAGAGGATGTAAAAGACTCCTCACTCTAAGGAGGAATGCCTTCTTCTGATTCCTATGATTTCACCAATAGCACTTAAATAATTAACTCCTTTCTCTGGATCTGAAGGAGAATAATAAGTAAATCCAGATGTACCTTCCTTCTTATACTTTTTTTTCAAACTAATATAGGTACCCTCACTTCAAATGCATAAATCCTTCTAAAACCACTTTGTAAACCAACATCATGTCCTGTGGGTAAAAAGAAAACAGTGAATTTCACTCCTAGGCTACAATGTACAGTAGAGAGGGAGTAGAGTAGGAGGAAGCTCATGGCCGTGGGCTTCAGTGGACTCGAGTTCAAGCCCAGCTCTACTACTTCCTATATTTGGAGGTTGTTTTGTGTGTCTGCAAAACTGAGGCTCAGTTTCAGAATTATTTTTTCCTGAAAGAAGGATTAAAGGAGATGATATGTGAAAGCATAGCAACAAAAGAGATGCTCCAGGGAAGGGAATTATTTTTAAACATTTTTACATGTCGTAAAGCTGAAATACATTGTTGAAAGCTAAGAGCATCCAAAATAGCTCTTTACAAGAGCAAGTCAACTAATATTGACAGCTCACAAATGGTCGTTCGCTTGTAATTGCATCCTTGTCCTTATAGAGATAGCACAGTCCTTCCCTTAGCATACTCTAGGGACCTTCTATATCTAAGATTCTTACTGAAAGGTGTTTCCATGTCTCTGCGGAATATCATCATTGTAAAGAACTTTTACATGGAGATAAGGTGTACTTGTTTCAAGGACCAGGCAGCTGACTTTGAAACCACAAAGAGACCTTATTCCTCAGTGTAATTACAGATGAGGTTCTGATTTGTGCCCAGGTTACTTGTGCTTATACCCAAGAGGTATCTGGAAGCATCTGGCATTGGTAAACCAATAACAAGAGACCAAGGTTGACATACACCCTTAAGGCCTGACTCCCAGAGAATAGCAGAGGTGGGGCAGCCAGGAACCTGTCTCCATTGCCAGGTTTGAAAGCACTCACGTGGAGTGATGTTAGGGAGTTAAGTACATCATATAATACTGGCAGGCAATAATAAGGCACTCCATATTGGGTACAGTATGAAGGACAGAAAACCTGGGACATGCTCTCTGGACAGAGGAGAGTAGTGTCTGTTATTAAAAGAATAGCTCCAGCTTGCTATGCATACAGTAGGTCATGTCAGACTGCAATTTAGACTCGGGGAAGGCAGGGCTTAGGTGAGTATCTCCTCCTCCCTACTAATGGTCCTTTAGAAATAGGTTGGAGTAAGAGTTCAATGAGCAACTGACTTGAAATTAGACATAATATCATCTGGTTCAAGGTCCCAACTCCATCCCTTGTGGGATCTCTAGGATATCATTCCACCTCCTCGGAATCTCCATTTCCTCATTTGTCAATGTATCATCTAATGACAAACACCACATACTAATATACTTATAACCTAAACTGGTCATTCCCTTTCTGGACATGGGAGAAATCTCTCTACTTGGGTTGCAGAGCTCTGCCTGCCTGGCACTGTCAATCTTTTGCTTAGCTGGCTTTGTTCTCCAGCTGGTATCAGACGGGACAGCTCTTCTATATGTCTGGACTGGTCTCCAGTCTCCTCTCCACTCAACTGGCTCCTTGTGAGAATCAACCATGTGTAGGGCTCATAAGGCCATCAAAGTGGTCCGGAGAGCTAAATTAAGGCATCTCCCACAAAATGTTTCCATAGAAACCCAGCCTGTGCAGAAGCATGGATTTTTAATCATGCCTCTTTGGGCAGAGGGAGTTATCACTTGGGCATCAGCTTTGGAGAAGATAGCTTGACACTTGCTAAGCAGCCTCGTTTCAGATTTCTCCCAATAGCCGAGGCCACAGAGCAATAGTGTGCACTGCTGAGATCATCAGCATGGAACTGGGAGATGAGGGAAGAGGGAGGAGCGGTGCCAGAGGTGCATGCATGAGCTGTCATTCTCCTCCTCCACCAGGGAGCACCATATTCATCAAAAGCTCCAAAATCCAAGCAGGGCTTCTTTACACGGTGGCTTGTGAATAATTTCCCAAGGTGGCTTGCAATAAGAAGGTTGGAACATGAATATGAGAAAATTTATAATGAAAAACACATAGCATTTCTTACCCAGCATGTGGTTTGCTTTGTGAACACAAGTGGCTTCAAGAAAGGTTTAGAAGGCATTTTCAATATGGTCTTCACACTGAATGTGTGGTGATGCTTCTTAAAGAGGTTATGTATTGGGATAAGCTGGATGTCATCTCTTAGGGCTCTACAAGACATATTTGCACATCAAAGGCTCTGAGACCTTAGTAGAGATACATGTTTAAGTGTTTCTTTTGGTGTTTCCCAGACTTTTAATTCTGGAACTTTCTTGATGTCACTAACAGCACCCTATCCCTCTGTCACAGCCCATGCTTTAGGAAATGTTGTCAAGCCTCTGTCATCCTCTCTCTCCTGGTGTCTCTCTTCAAAAGAGGAATCTGGAACTGAATGAAAAATAAAGTTGACCCAATGTGTGACTGCTGCTGAATTTATCTTCTCAGATAAATTCATCATTACTTAAATTTTAAGGAACACCAAAGGAAAGCAGCTAGGGGAAAAATAAAAGGAGATACAACGTAGCCTGCCACACTGTCCTCATGGTACCCTGTGACCAGAACCAGTGGGGCACAGGGTCACCTGCAGAGCAGCTACGCTGGGCTCTTAGTAAGAGGGATGTTAGTATGGTGTCACCTTTAGGACACTGTAATTCCCCTGAATGGCTAAGGGATTGCTTGCCGAGTGCCTTTGTTGTTTGGGTCTCTTCCTGTCTGAGGTCCCTCAGTTTAGGAAACTGCCTTCAACTCTAATTTCCAAAATCTTATAGCTCCAAACTAAGTTATGTTCCTGCTTTTATCTTGAAAGGATTAGTAAACGCAGATATGTACTTAGGAGATTTAGATCTCTATCATGGAGCGATCAGATGAGTAAGTCATTATTTATCTTGGACTTAAAGGATTTGAAGGTCTTAGATCCAGGGAGGTAGAGTCGGGGTCACTTTTATATGCATTCTTAATGAGCAATTCCTTCAGAGCTTATTAAATAGAGTAAGGCTGATTAGGCCTATCAGCCATAGCTTAAAATGATTTGGATGGGTAGCAGTGCTCTAATAATTAAAATTCTAGAGATAGATATCACTGTTAGTCATCCTGCTCCAAGAGATCTTAGATTCTCATGGAGACAATAGGCAAATCTCTCTCTCTCTCTCTCTCTCTCTCTCTCTCTCTCTCTCTCTCTCTCTCTCTCTCTCTCCTTTGTGGATTCTTGTATTTGTAGGTGGCACTAATACAGTATTGTGTTAAAAGGCAGGTTTGAAAATTAATTCTGCAATTCAACACTTGTGTCCCAGAGAAAGTGACTTAAGCTTCCAGAGCTTCAAGATTCATATTTATAAAATGGGGACAATGTGTTTCTCTTCTAGACAGGATCAAGGAAGATGGCAATCAATACTGTGCTATTCTTTTCGGTATTATTGGTATTGTCTGGCTATGTTCCTTGAGTTCCCATCATGTAGAAGCTTGAATAATAATAATACAAGAATGGCAAAGAGCTCAGTTTCAGGTGTCAGAGACTTGAGCTGGGTTATTAACTATATTAATTATCCATCTGTGTGACTTTGAAAAAGTCACTTGGCTTCTCATAGCTTTAGATCCTTCATCTGTAAAAATTATATTACTCAACTTCCCTGCAGAGTTGTGAGAACTGGATGGACAAAGTTATGAAACTCTCTTGTCTAAATCTGACAAGATCAATGAATGACAGCTATTCTTACTCTGGTATTTGAGGGGAAGCATGGGTAGATGCACAGGGATACCCGAGTTTATCTTCATGAAAATAACTGTAACAAATGGATTATAGAAAATATGGTAGATCATTTAGAAGATAGCTTAAGTCAGTTTATAAATGAAATGGCTAATACTCTGGTCATTTATTTATTTATTTTTGGTTTTCTGAGATAGGTTCTTACTCACTCTAACCCAGACTGACCTGGAATTCACTGCATATTCTCAAGGTGGCCTCAAACTCAAGACAATCCTCTTACCTCTGCCTCCTAAGTGCTGGGATTAAAGACATACACCGCCATGAACAGCCTGCTCCGGTTATTTTTATCATAATCATAGCTTGCTGTCTCTAGATTATTCTGAAAGCTGATGATGTATTTATTTATCTTTACCGATGAATGTATATCACCCATGTGCCAGGACCTGAGTTTGGTATTGGAAATATATTGATTTATTATGAACAAAGACCTGTTGATGTGAGAAATCTCTGTAATCAGGATCAAATAGAGATCTCTTTCTCCTTTACCAGCCAAAGTAGGGCTAAAGAATCCAGTGATATGACTTTACTCAGGAAAGGAGCTGAGGACATATGTAAATATGAAATTACTGGAGTTCTACATATAGCTCATTTGTTTTTATATACCATCCATAGTTTGTTCGATTTGCTTTATCATACATGATTTTCTTTTCTGGAATGTTATCATCATCCACAGCCCCTCACCTGCATCATTCTGAGCATTACTGAAAGGCCACTTCCTCTATGAAGCCTTCTTGGATCACTTGTCTGGAGCAGTAGTTCTTGCTCACTGCTTCCTTCCCAACAGCTTACCACCCAACACTTAATATCCTCTGGTTATGGATGTCTGTTTTTCTAGACCATAGCTCTTTTTTTCCGGTTCATTTGTTTTATATTTGGAGACAGTATCACTATATTATCTTGACTGCTCTGAGTGTTGTTATGTAGATCAGGTTGACCTCAAACTTGCTGCAATCCTCCTGCCTTTCCCCTCTGAATGAAGTTACTATAGGCATATACCATAATACCCAACTGGCTATAGGTCTTGATATCAGAGACTGTCTAGCCCAAGAATTGTTCTGTAAGGGACACTAGTGATGGCGGTTTTTTTTTGTTTTTTTTTTTTTTTTTTTTTTTTTTTTTTTTTTTTTTTTTTGTGTGTGTGTGTGTATGATAGCATTTGAATGTGTATGGTGTGGCATACTTGCAAACCACAGAAAAACCATAATAGCTGTTATTATGATTATGCTAACATTTACATAATGATTTTCAGTTTGCCAAGCACTCCCCTTGCCTTTCTGCACTTAATTCTCATCCAGCCTCTGAGGCAGATGGTCTCATAGCTCAGATGCTGCTTCCTGACTCCTCTGTCTTTCAGATGAGGAAGCAATGATAGTGTAAATTGTGCAGCATTAAGTAGTGTCAAGCTTGAAATTCAAGTCCAGATCTGCAACTCATAATCTCTTTTTCCTACTCTATTACAACAAACCCCGATGTTCCCCTGTGCTTACTTGCTTAATAAAGACCCTATGTTGATGTGACCAAATACCCACAACTTCAAGGAGAAAGGGGTTATTTAGGCGTATAGCTGGAAGAGCTTTAGTCCCCTGGGGTGGGCAGGACAGTGAGGCAGCCTGTCATATTGTGATTACAGTCATGAAGTATAGAGTGGACAGGATGTAGGGCTGAGCTATAAAACTTAAAACCTGACCCCAGGGACCCACTTCCTCCAGCAAGGTTCCTTCTAAATGTCTCACAACCTTCCAAAATTGGGCCACCAGCTGAAGACCAAGTGTTGCAGTCAGCTTTCTAGTTGCGGCACAGTAAGAACCAAAACAAAAGAGGCTTGTTGAGGAAAGTGTTTATTTGGCTTATGGACTCGAGGGGAGACTCCTTCCTGGCAGGGAATATGATGGCATGAGCAGAGGGGTGGACATCACCTCCTCCACAGCACTGGAAACAGCAGCAGGAAGGTGTGCCAAATACTGGCAAGGGGAAGCTGGCTTATAACCCCCATAAGCACGCCCCCAACAACACAGCTTCATTGAGATTGTAAAACCCAAACTACCATCAGCTGAGGATCAATCTATCAGAACACATTCTTTTGTTTGTGGGGGACACCTGGATCAAACCATGACACCAAGTGTTCAAACATATGAGCTTATATGGTCATTTCACATCTAAACCACAATACTGTATTATCAATGTGTTTCATAGCAATGACAAAACAGCTGGAAAAATACAAAAACCAAAACAGTTTACAGGAGGAAGGATTAATTTTTGTCTCATAGTATTAGAAGTTTCAGTCATAGTCAGTTGGGTCTGTTGGTTTGAGGCTGTGATAAGGCAGAACATCAAGGCAAGGGGGTGTCATGGGACACAGCTATTCACTCCATGGTGGATAAGGACAGGGTGGGGAGGAGGCCAGGCCTTCACAAACTGGCTTCCTTCGTCCATCTGAGCCCCCAGCCTATTGGGTAGTGCTGCCCACATTCAGGGCAGATCTTCCCTGTGTTCCACATGTCACATGTCTCTGGAAACAGAAGCACCTCCACAGATATATCCAGGTGTGTACTTTACTAATCTCTGAGTATCTCTCAGTCAGTATGATGATCAAGATTAACCACCAGAGCCCGGTGTGGTGGCGCACGCCTTTAATCTCAGCACTAGGGAGGCAGAAGTAGGAGGATTTCCATGAGTTCAAGGCCACCCTGAGACTACATATCAGCCTGGACTAGAGCGAGACCCTACCTGGAAAAACAAAACAAAACAAAACAAAACAAAAAGATTAACCACCAGAGTCCTCTCTCCTGGAGCACTCCTTTCTCTAAATTACTTCCTGTTGCTTAAATTTCTGAGAGCTAAAATGTTTCCATTGGACCAAAATCTGATAACCCCATGTAGCTTAGTCTGTAAATATTGTATACTCCAAATTTCAGACAGTAGATTTCTCCTGACACCCTGTGATGGTAAAGTTTTGTTGTCAACTTGACCTTTCAAGTAATCTTGGGTGGGTCTCTGAGGATGTTTACAGGAAGGCAGCTTCTCAGCAAGGGGCAAGATGTAAGGAAGCTAAAAGGAGCTAGAAGTAAACATCCTTTCCTGTGTGGGCAGTGCAGGAAGAAATTCCAGAGACTCAGGAAGCCATTTAGTCTGGGATAGAATTGTAAGACCCTACCCTAAGGCTATATAAAGGGGAAGAAATTCTCTCCTTGGCCCTCCTGCCTTTTCGCTGTTCTGTGTATATGGTGTTGTTGATGGATTTTTCTCTCTGCTTAGACCTGTGAAGGGGGCCAGCCTCTTTCACTGTTACGGAACTTCCCCTCAATCTGTAGTTTCAATAAATACTTTCCTTCCATAAACTGTGCCTAGTTTGGAGATTCATCTCTGCAGTGTGTGGCTGACTGTGACACACTCGTATGCTTAAAAGGAAAACAAAGTATCTCATAAAAGGAAACAGGGATAGGTAGAAAAAAAAAAGAAGAAGCAGCCTTTCTATCCCAACAATCCTGCTTCCCATGGGCCCTTTGCTGTGCCAGCCCACCTGTCTGGCTTTTGCCAGGACAGTAGATGAGAGCATGTCATCCTGCCACCAGGCCAGGCTCAGAGCAGGGAATCCACCTGAGGTAGGTATACATCACAGGTACTCGGTGATGGGAGAGAATTGAGATCAATGCTATGGTAGATACGGAAATTTCAGTTTGAATTTCAAATCTAAAGGTCAAATTCACAACAAATGGGAAGATGTTCCAACAATATTCTGGCAGCAGGCAGGCCCTGAAAGTGCAGAACTCTTTCTACGGGGCCTTCTTTGACCAGTTCTCATAGCTGGGCTGCTCTCCTCTTCACCAAAGCCAACACCACCTCTGAGGTCTTCCTCTGACCCTGGTTACGTCAGATCTTATAGGAAAGATGGTGGGGGGAAGTACAAAGTGGGAGCACTGAAGACTCACTTCCTTCGGGTTTCAAGCTACATTGTTGTGATGGCTCCAAATCAAAGTCCGACTGTTGGCATGTTTTCATGTTCTATTTCCAGCACAGACAGTGCAATGTAGAGAGCACTGCGTTTAGAACAGAAAAGAAAATAAAAAAGACAGGTCTAGTGATAACCCCATCAGTCACAATTGGAGTGATAGAGGGAGTATAAGTACTTTTCTGTCTACACTTTCTGTTGGCCAAGTGTGAACAATCCTACCTTCTGGCAGCATGATGTCTGAGGATGATGTCAAGTTCTGGCCACACAGTAAGTGCTCAGTAGATGGCACATATCAACCTTCTAGGGAGAAAGGAAAAAGTCAAGTCAAATCAATAAGACTTGCATTGTGGCGGATCAGGACTACATATCAGGTCTTAGTTCATGACCACCCATCCCTCAACCCAGGAAAGCTCCTGAGCACCTCTTGGGGTCATGAAATTGGAATCATCACATGTGCCCTGCCTTTCTCTAAGGTTTCTGTGGAAGCTGGAGTGACTTTCAGTTTATGAATACTGAGAAAGGCTTGTCCTGTGGCCAGGGGTGTGAGAGTGGAGACCAAGAGGAGCTAGATTCTTCTGGTTGCTTGAGTTTCTCAGCACTGCAGGCCATGCCACCTGGTTTAGTAGCTCAGAGCCCATGGCTAACGTTAGCATCACCTGGAGAGCTCTAAGGACTACTCATGCCTGGGTCTCTCATCCCTGTCACACAGAAGGATGTGATTTGTCTAGGGTGCAGCCCAGATAGTTGGAGTTTTCAAAGCTCCCCAGGTGGTTCTAATGTGCAGCCAGTGGGATGGAAAACGACTCCTTTAGAGGACAGCAGATATAAAGAAATGTATGTGGAAACCCACATTTAAGTAGCTCCAACTCTATCAGTGTGCATGGAGCGCTTGCTTTTAAGGCAAGTTCATTACTCTGTGTAATAGCAACCAGTCAAATCGTTATTGGGCTAGATTGAATTGGACATGCTCCTGGCTCATGTTTAAGTCCGTGGAATCATGCTTTCCTCCTTAGTCAGTGACTTGTCCTAAATGATCACGGTTATGACATGACTGCTCTGGCCACTGGCCACATCCTGATTTCAGCTCTGTCTCTGAAACCTGGCTCAGAAGGTCGTCCCTTCATCTCTTGCTGGGAAGTGGGGTATTGACATTTACTGGGAACTTACTTTCATTTACTGAGGTTCTCATATATGTGCATCCATAACAGCTGGGGCAGGTTTAAAATTCAGGCTTCTGGCACCATCCCCAGGGTTTTGATTCAGTGAGTTTGAGGTAGGGCTGGGACTCTGAAGTTCAAACAAGTTTCCAGGTGATGCTAATATGACTGGCCCAAGGACCACACTTGGAGAACCACTGGTCTTCTAGACAGCCCAAGTCCTTTTATCATTTACCTTAAAATTCCAAAACATTCTAATAGAACAATAAGAAATGTTGCCATTTTAAAGAACTTGACACAGTAGTTTATTGTTTCGTTTTACTCCTCTGCTATATCTTAAGTGACACACATTTTAAGTGGCATAGTCAGAATTTTAACTCAGGACTGCCTTACTCCAAAATCTGCCCTTCTCTGTGCACAAGTCTGCTTCCTGACAGATCGATGTTGGATGGGTTCCTTCCCTGTTCTCAGTCAAGTTCCAGGTGCTACTGAGTGACAGGTGACCCCTCCCTGACTCACTCCGCCTCTTGCGCAGGTTTCATCAAGGAGAGATGTTCAGGCTTGTGTCCCAATAACAATTGGAGCTCACTGTTCCCATGCCTTCCAATGACCAAGGGGACAGAGACTCCACCCATTGAGCTCCTTTGGACTGGGTCAGGGTGGAGGTCACTGTGTATGTTCAGGTATCAGCAGAGAAAGAGGGATTCTAGCTTCTATCCTGTCTCAGCTGTGCGTTTTCCACAGGATAAGCCTGAGAGGAGATAGGCTCTCTGCTTCTATTTAATGCCCACTTCCTAGTATCTGAATCCTGCCTCCTATCACTGAGATAGACTCTCTGGCTTTGTACTCACACCCAGCCACCTGCTGTGACTAGAAGGACACTGTCATTAGCACAGTTGAATAATGCTAGGAACCATGTGTGACTACTCTGCAGAGTGGTACCTGGACAGGCTCAGGACAGAAGCATGACTACAGCTGTGTAAGCTTGAAGTCACTTTGGTTGGGAAGCCCATCTGTCTTAGAAGAATGGAAATGCCACAAGCCAGAGAAAATGGGCCTGAATGATACAGGCTGCTGAGGTGATCACTGGTCCTAGAAGTGGAGCCAGGCAGCTCCAGCAGCTTCTGCCTCCAGAGGCCCAGCCTCTGGCCCTACTCAGACCAAGTGAGTATCAGTACTGAAACGGTCTTTGCTCCATCCCCACAAACAGAGGAAGGGAAGCCAGTGTGTGTCTGCACCCTCACCACCTCCTGACCACAAAGGGCCTTTACGTGACTTATGGAGGAAGCTCCATTGCTTCAAGGAGATGGGCTGACTCCATGAGGTGTCTTGTCTTGATTAATATCCCAACCTTTTCTCTTCCAAATAACAAGGGAGGGAGAGAAGGAGGGAAAAGGAGCGAGGTTCAGGGGTTTCAAATCCCACTTCATAGCTTTGCAGCTTTGGACACATGACTTTCCCTTGGCCCGGACTGCTCACTGTCAGGCTAATACAATCACTTTGATTTGCATAAGAAGATAAGTAAGCTGGGCTTACTTCAGTAACTTTTGGTATTTATATTATTATTATATTATTTTGGTGTTTATTCTAGTGTATATATTTTCTAACTTGGCTCCTGATCCTTCATTAATGTGGACAGAGGGCAGGACTCACAATTTCTTGGTTACTATTGTCAGGACTAATGGAGATGTCTCAGGGCAGAGTCAGACAGGCCACTTCTAGAGGAACCTTCAGCTTCAAGT
>PVHP010034211.1:0-19249 GCA_004024765.1 Zapus hudsonius
AAAAAAAAAAAAAAACAAGTTATTCCTCGGTGTTTACAAGGGGTTGGTTCAGGACCCACAGGGACACCAAATCCACACATCCTCCAGATCTTCGTACAAAATGGCCTAAGATTTGCAGTCTGTGCTCATTCTCCCACAGACTTTAACTCACCTCCGGATTATTGCAATACCTGCTCCGTATTGCCACAACGGAAGGGCTGTGGAAATAGCTGTCATACTCCATGGCTCCAAGGATAGCGACAGAAAGATGTCCATATATGTGCAGGAGAGAAACAATTGCTTTCTAGTACTTTTGACTCACGGCTGGTTGGGCCCAGGGAGGCAGAGGCCACAGATTTTCTGAGGGGGGAGATGCATACAGCAGCACAAGTTGAATCACGACTGTCTTGTCTCTGCGTGAAAATACAGCCACTCTCAGACTTCCTGCCTGAAGTTTAAGCAGGGCTTCCCTCCTGAACAGCCAGTACTCCAGCCACAGAAGCTGAGAGCCAACACAGGCCTAAAGACCACTGGAGACATCCAACCTGAGAGTCATTCACGACGACACATATCCCTGTGGCTTGGAACCCAATGTCCCTGCCCCGAGGGCCTCACAGGAAAGGTTGGAGCCTTGGTGGGGCTTAGTGGGAAGGCTTTGGGACCATTGAGGAAGGGGTGGTGCTCTCAAAGAAGAAAGATCCCCCCTCCCTCTCTCTCTCTCTCTCTCCTTCTCTCTCTCTCTCCCTCTCCCCCCTTCTCTCTATCTCTCTGGCTTCCTGGCCATAAGGTGAGTCCTTTTGCCTCACCAAACATTTCACCTTTTTGTCTGATCTTGTCACTAGCTCGAAGCAACAACCAGGGACTGACCTCTGAGTTAAAATAAGCCTTTTCTCTTTATAAGGTGATTACCTTGGGTATTTGTTTTAGTGACCGATTCCTGGCTGCCCACACCTGGGTCCTGACATAAGATTTGGTTTTTCAGGAAGCCATATCTCTACCTCAATTACTAATGGCTACCAATCATTTCCAAGCATCTACCACAGTGGGCCATAGACTCAGAATGATGCAGGGACACTGGTGGAAATGTGTTCTAAGAAGCATCCAGCAAAGAGGCAAGGCTCTTCCTGATGACAGAGGTCGCAAAAGGAAAGGAAGTCACTGTACTGGAAGGCATTTCTCTTCAGAAAGATAGCATAAAGTAAGCACGGGGTACAAGCAAGACCAACACTCAACAGCTGAGGCAGAAGGAGCAGGAGTTCAAGGCCTGCCTGGTCTCAGTGGACTAAGAGAGGAAAAACAAAAGCGTGAAGAACAGTCCATTAACCTATCCATGGCGGCAATGATGTTTTCGTTGTTGTTATTACTGCTTTTGAGACAGGGTCTCATGTAGGCCAGGCTGACCTCAGCTGAAGATGACCTTGAACATGCTGGGTTGCAGGCCTGCATCTCACACCTGCATCTCACTCGGCTCTTTGTGGACACTAGGCAAGCATTCTACCAACTGAGCTTCATCCCTATTCCTGGGGGAACAGAGAGGGTCCTGGGGAGCGCCCCCTCCCCAGCACTAAGGTTTCCATCCATGGCATTAATCGAAGCTGCCACACTTGCATCTGGAATTAGTTCAAGAGAGTGTTTTGTTAATAAAATTAGCAAAAACACCATTCCACGTCTTCATTAGGAAATGAAGTCTTTTTCAAACAATGCCAGGCCAGCTGGGGCAGTGTGCCTTGCAGAACACAGGTTCCTGTGACCCAACCCTCCTGTGTCACCATGCCTTTCCCTGGCTGCTTCACTCAGAATCCGACAGCTAAGTCAAGGTGATACCCAAGCTGATTCTGACCTTGTCCTTGAAGCAAGCCGATGGTCCAGGGCCCATGGTGATGACCAAGGCAGAGAAAGGACAAGACTCTGGCCTCTGACCAGAAAAGCAACGGAGCAGAGGCGTCCCCTGTCCAATGTCAAGTGAGTGTCCATGTAAAAGGGAAATACAAGAGAAGGGACAGAAGCTGGGAGGAGCCCCAGGCATGGATTTGTTCACCACACCAGGAGCTTGGCTCAGACAAGCAAAGGACCCAGTGGCCAGGGGGTCCATGGATGTGATCTTGTGTGGTTTGTTGCCTGCTGGAAAGGACCTGGGGATGAGGAACAATGTATAGTTGTGGCAGTTTCGCAGCTCTACGCAGAGAGGTTGAATGAGGACCTCTGGGTCGGGAATCGTCTCCAAAAGTTTCTGTGAGCCCAGGAGCCCACGTGACAAAGACACATGTGGTGGGCAGAGCCAAAGGTGCTCCCACAGGGTGAGGGGACCCTGGCACCTGATGCTTAAGACAGTGGGCAGAGACAGAGGCAAGGCCTGTGGGAAGAAAGCCTCAGACAGGACCAGAGAGGTTGGTAGAAGATGGGCCAGACACTTCCTTCCCTGGGCACAGAGAACCACAGTCAGCAGTGAAGGGTCCTTCCAAGATCTTGATGAGAGAACAAAGTCAAACAGGGTGAGGCCAGAGTTCTGGAACTGATGTCATGGTGGCTTCTTCTAAGCCAGGGACTGCAGACATGGGAGTCACACATTATTTTTGTTTTGTCAGCCAGAAGAAAGAAACAAAACACTCATGAACCTGGGTCTAGGGGAATCCAAAATCAATACATACCAAGCTATTACCTAACTCCAGGTCGCCCATCAGCCTCGGGGCCTTGTGATGGCTGCTTCTGTGATAAGAATGAACGAGAGAGAGCAGCTGTCATCACCCTACCTCCAGCGCCTCTCAAGTCCACACCTCTGCAGTCATCGGCAAGCTCCCTGCTCTGGAGCCCACAGCAGACCTGTCCAGCCATTTCCAGCCCACACTGGGGTTCTCGTGGAAGTATGCCACCTCTTTAAATTCAACCTCCATATATGAAACCTCCTGTGTGAGGAGCAAATCCAACCTCCTCACCTGAGATGCTCCAGGGCTATGGAAATATGGGGATTGTCCCTGGTCCTTCACTAGCAAGTGGCTCATGTGGGAACAGGAGAGACAGCTCTCTGTCCCTTCTGGGTGTCGTGAGTTCTTCATGCAGAGAGAGTAAATAATAATTATGGTGCCACGGTGTAAACAGAACGGTGTTTTGACTTGCTTGGCCTGTGTTTTGCTCTCACTACTGAAAAATCTTTGGTTTCTTGGACACCCAGCAAAGTGAACAAGGAGGAACTAAGCAGTGGCTGTCACCTGAACAAAGCTCGGGGCCACACACCCCAGAGAGACTGCTGAGGGAAGGTAGAGTTTAGTTTCTGACTGAGAGCAGATGTCAGCCCCTCAAAGACGGTGCTTGAGCTCAGGCCAGAGCTCAGGGCAAATGAGTTCCAGAAAGGATCTCCACTGTCTCTCAGACTTTCCTGTAAAACCATTCTTTGGTCATTTGAAATTGTCCTCATATTATTTACTGAACACCGTGTTCAGGGGGCGGGAAGATGGCTCAGTGATGGCTTGCTCACCACTCCAGGGTGAAAGCCAGCACCCTGATTCAGATGCTGAAGGCAAGATGGAAAGCAGAGACAGGAGACTTTTCTGGAAGCTCATGGTGAGTATAGCAAAGAACACCAGCGAAGCGAGAGCCTAGAGAGAAACCCTGACTCAAATGAGGTGGGAAGATGCCCTCTGACCTCTACACGTGCACTGTGGCATGTGTGCACCTGCACTCAGACATGTACGCATATGAACATGCAGACACAAACATGCCCACACAGAAACAAATAATAAAAATAATTTTTAAAATAACAGTTTAAAATTTTTTAATGTGCTCCTTTACCCCTCATTCTTTCTGCTTGTGTTTTCATTATTTGTCCGCTTTTCTCATGTTGGACAAATGATCAACTTTCATTGACTAAAAGCTTACCGGCTCTGCAGACAAGGTGGTAAAAGCCTCGGGTACAGGGAGAACACGTACCCCATAGCAGGTGAGATATTGTGAAAACTGAGGATGTTGGAACGTGGCTTGAATGATTCCCCCCAAGAGGTCACAAGTTGCAGGCTTGGTCCCAGCATGGCGATGCCAACCGAGTGATCCCGGCCGGTGGAGCCTTTAGGAGATGAACCTAGTGGAAGGCGGGTAGGTCGCCGGGGAAACGGCCTTTGGAAGGGGAAAGTCATTGCTGTGGGTCTTGGGTTGGTCCTCCATAGGGTGCTTTTTGATCAAAAGAATGGGGGTTGGGGAGACGACTCTGCTGGTGAATGTTGCCGCACAAGCGTGAGGACCTGAGTTTGGACCCCCAGCAGCCACGACAAAGCCAGGAGTAGAGAGAGGCCTATGTCTGGAATTCCAGTACCGGGACTTGCGGAGTAGTCTGGCCAAATCTGCGAGCTTCAGGTTCAGAGGGTCTCAAAATATAAGGAGAGGCTGGAGATATGGCTCGGTGGTTAAGGTGCTTGCCTGCAAAGCCTAATGACCGGAGTTTGATTCCTCAGTACCCATGTAAATCCAGACGCACAAAGTGGCACATGCATCTGACGTCTGTTTGCACCCACTGGAGGCCCTAGAGCGCCCATCTCCCCTCCCCTTCTCTCTGCTTGCAAATAAATAAAAATATTTTTTTTTAATGAGATGGTGAGCAACTGAAGAAGACACCTAACACGGACCCCTGATCTCCCCATGCATTCGCACAGACATGTACGTGCACCTACACTAATATGAACACACATGCACATAAATAAAATAAATTTTAAAATAAGCATTAAGACCAGTCTCTCCCTCATTTTGTCTTGCACACACCCCTGTCACCATGGTCCCGTCTGCCATAAGGTCCTCGCCAGAGCTGAGCCCTTAATGCTCTGGCACTGCGAGCCACATGGACATTTTTTCTTTACAAATTCACCCTGCCTTATGTCTTTTGTTATAGTAATGAAAAGCAAACTAAACAGAGATGTGTGTCCTTGACCTTCATTGCTGACACCCTTGGCAGTCCTGAGATGGGTCCCTTACCCACCCCTTAGAAGGACTCAGCCAAACCCAATCCCCTCCCTGGACTAGCCCAGAAATCCCTTCAGATGACCCCAAGCCTGATTTTCAATGACAGGTCTCACTCAGTGGCGTTTTATAAAAAGAATGGTTTTGGGCATTGCACTTTAAAAAGCACCCTCACCTCAGCAGATGCAGATTCCTACCGTTGCAACTGTGCCAGCCCAGACCTAACACATGGCACAGAGACCACCAGGCTGGTCATCTCTCACCTGACCCTACACCTCTGCCACCTGTTTCCCAGGAAGATCTCCAAGGGGCGGCCATGTGGGAGGAAATACTGTGCATGGGTATTGTTGATTTTAAAATCATAAGAATTTTTATTTTGGAAAAAGGTGCCCTGATGTCTGCCTGGGAAAATGCGTCTGTTGATGGAGGGCAGCTGACTTATGGCCAGTGGTGCTCCTAGCTGGTGTGGGCACATCGCCTCACTAGACCTGTGCTGCCGCTGCCTCACTCTTCCCCATGCCTGGCCCCCACAAACCCCTGGTCCACTGCAGGACTACATTTCCCAGCATCCTCAGCATCCCATGGGTCCATATGAGCATTTCTGGCAGTAGAACATGAGCAGAAGTGACATATGTCACATAGAGCTCTTCCCTCTTCCTCCTCATCTGCTGGCTGGAGTCAGGCCCTCAATGATGTCAGGCGAACGCCTTGGAAGGAACATGGATCTCTGAATGACCATGTGGAGCCCTGCACCCCTCCCCCACCACACAGCCAGCCCTCATGCTCAAGGACTTGATCTGGAAGCTCCTCTTCCCTAGGGCAGACCTCTGAGCTCTGGGGTTGCGTAAGTTTTCCTGGGAGACAGGACAAGCCTCTGTTCGCCCAGATGGGGCACCAATGACACACCAAAGTCTAGCTGAGTGAGCCAGTGAGTTTACTGGGGGTACATACGGAACAGAGGGAGGGGTGCCCCAAAGGCAGCCCTAGCACCAAAAAGCCCGCCCCAGCACATAGGTGACAACTCACAAAAGCCTCTTCCCTGGAGCTCGCTCCCTGACCAACTTGCAGCCAGCTCCCTGGGAGGTCTCCACTCCCCAGAACTGTTCCTGCCCACTTCAGGGAGGGGGTCTGCAGGCTTCAGGAGTGCCCTGAGCCTAGGAAGACTCATCTACTTCAGGAATCTTCAGGAAACTCCATGCATAAGGGAATGTTCCAACTTCAAGGCAATTGCTAAACAGCATACGTGGATGCCAGCAGACACCGGGGGCGCTGACCTGTATCCAAGGAGGCAGGGCGGATGAAGGGAGAAAGCACAGAGATTTCCTGGCGGAGGGGGGACTGATTAGCTCCACAGATGTAGGTCCTCCTGGGTCAATGACACCACTGGAGAGTTTCACAACAAAAAGCCTGATCCCTGCAGCTGATTTGGGGACCAAGGAACCTGCACAGTGCAGGGGTAGCCACGTCCACTTCCACTGCTCCTGGGGACAAGAAACAGGCGATATTCTCATATGAAGGGGACACATCTGGTTCTGGCCCTTCAACCCTGCAGAACAGGGGCTTCCGACTGCACACAGGTCCCAGGATCACCTGTCAGGCTGGCTGGGCCAGGCCCCCAGTCTCCATGGAACTCTGCTCAGCGAAGGTGTGGAGCTGAGCTTGTTGTCCTTGGCAAAACCCCAACCAGCAGCACACACTGTCCTCACTTCACCTCAGGCCAAGCTGCCTGGCTTCTGTTATCGTCTTGCTTTATTTTGTGCTGAGACAGGGCCTCACAGGCTGGCCTTGAACTCACTGTTAGCCGCTCCTTCTGCTCCCATCTCTCTAGTGCTTGGGTTACAAGCATGCTCCACCACACTGGGTTTATGTGGAACCTGGGGCTTCATCCGTGCTAGGCACTCTACCAAGTGTCGCACTCAGCCAAGCGCTGCTGGGATGAACCTCCAAATCAGGCACAGTTTATGGGGAGGAAAAGATTCATTGAAGCTACAGATCTAATGAAAGAGGCTGCCCCAGAACCCACATAAAACAGCTAGGCATGGTGGCTCACTGGGGTGGCAGAGACAGTGGGACCCGCTGGCCAGCCTGTCTAGCCTGTGGTGAGCTCCAGGCCACTGAAAGACCATGCCTCAAAATGACATCCAAAGCTGTTCTCAAGCCTCAGGACACACACACACACACACACACACACAGAGAGAGAGAGAGAGAGAGAGAGAGAGAGAGAGAGAGAGAGAGAGAGAGAGAGAGAGAGAAAATTTTTAAAACTCAATGGTCACAGATTAATGTAAGCCATAGCTTTTAGCCCTACTGTGAAGAAGCCAATCAGAGCACAGCTCTGTACAGGGTGAGCAGGGTGCCTAAAACCCCATAATGGCATGTGGGTGTGTGTATCGCTGGCTCCCACTTACTGGTAATGTGACAGATCCTGGTTCCAGATTCCCAAACAGTATCAGGACAGTGTGGCAGGAAGGGTGCCATAGGAGGATCAAGGTATGGCTTCTTCTAAGTCTATGAGGACCTTCTAGGAACCCAGCCACCATGCTGTGAGGAAACCCAAATAGCGGGAGTGGAGAGGAAGTGAGAGCTCAGCCCACTCACCTGTAACTAAGCCCTGGACATGATGGACAGAGCACAGGTTTGCAATGTGGGCAGCAGGAAATGACTGTCATTTTAACAAAACGGTCTTTGGAAGGGTCTTTCCTTTCTGCAATTTCCTTTCACTTTTGTATCTTTTCTTTTCCCCCTCCTCCTTCTTTTAACAAATAGGAGCTCTGGTGCTGGAGAGATGGGTCAGCAGTTAACAGCTCTTCCCACACAAGCACGAGGGCCCGAGGGAGGCTAAGACTGCCTGCGTTCAAACCACCCAGCCCTCACATAAACAGCTGGGCCTGGCCATGCACAACAGGAATCCCAGTCCTATGGGGAGCAGAGACCAAAGAATTACTAGCGCTTGCAAAAATGGCGAGCTCCAGAATTGGAAAGTGACTCCTCGCAAGGAAACAGGCCCATGAGCGATGCAGGGACACCCAGTGTTCTCTGGCCTCTGCACTCATGCACACTGGGCTAGGCTAGCACATCTGCACACATGCGTGTGCATGCACGTGTGCACGCACACACATACACACACACACACACACACACACACACACACACACACACACACACACACTAGGAGCTCTGTCCCTAAGGCTTTTGGGCCAGCCGGTTGAATCTAAATGGTGAGCTTTAGGCCAGTGAGAGACCTGGTCTCAAAGAAGGTGGATGGCACTCCCGAGGAAAAGCCCAATGGTGTCCTCTGGTCTCCACAAATGTGCACACATGCGTGCACATGCACCTGCGCAGCCACACATCCACACAGCCCAGAGGAGGAGGCATGAGAGCTAAGGGTGCTTGTGTGCTTGCTTGTACGCATGTGCATGTGGTTCCATCTGCACACATGTGTGCAAGTGTAGCTGTTGTGCGCAGTCATCTGCACGTGAGCACCCAACCCATCTCCCTGGAACAGAGTCCACAGCCTTCTTCCTTTTCTCCAAGAGGCAGTGACTTTGGAGAAGGCTCCGCCCACTCTTCCAGAGGGTTTCCCTTGATTGGTTGTCTCAGCTCATCTTTCACACACAGCCCTGCCTGGGCCCTAGACAAGCTTGACCACTCTGCTCTCCTTTCCCCTCCCTCCTTCCACCCCACCCCAATTTCCTCTTCCAGACCCTTCCTGGAACCCACTGGGCTTCTGCCTGGGTCAGGACAGCCTTTGAAAGCTGAGCTGGCCAGCAAGGACACCCAGAGAGTAAGAAGTAATTCCCTGGAGGCTGCTCTGGAAACAGCCCAGGGCCACCATGCCCTGCTAATTTCAGGGCAGTTCATCATGCTGTGACCGAGGCAGACATCACCACAGGCTGCCACTATGGGGTGCTGAGGAGACCATGCCAGAAAGTCACGTCTGAGGCCCAGCACTGTAGAACAGAGTGTGCCGGAAGCTGTGAGGCCGAGGTGTGTGACACGCTCGCAGAATACCAAAGACTGGGTGCGTCTCCCAGCATGGACTCCTGCGGTAGCCCTGGGGCCACAGTAGAAAAACCAGTTCTCAAAGAACCCACAGGGAAGGACGAGGTGTTTTCTGCAACCAACACGTCCCAGACTAGTATCCATGCTGGGAGGCATCACCTCTGCCCCTGAGGCATTGACCCTGGCTCCTCAGCCCACTGAAGACTCAGACCAGCAATAGGAGGTCAATGTCCTGTCAACTTGGCTAAGAAAGGGAGCAGGGAATTCTGGGTGCTGCTGGAGATATCAGTGCTGGGATTGGTTGGCAGAGCAAAGACTATCTGCTGTCATCACTGCAGGCACTCAAGTCACTGAGCACCCAGATGGAGCAGAGGTCATGAAGATGGGGGAAGGGGCTCAGCTGAAGCACCCCACACTCCCCTGGCAGGGACGTCAGAGTCTTGGTTCTCAGGCCTTCCAACAGACAGGGCCTACATCACCACACCTGAGGTCTTTACTGGGCAGACACAGGACATGGGACGTTCCTGTATTCACAATTCCCATCTCTCTCTCTCTCTCTCTCTCTCTCTCTCTCTCTCTCTCTCTCTCTCTCTCTCTCTCACACACACACACACACACACACACACACACACACACACACACACACACACCACACTGGCATGGTGCACAGTGGGTTATGGTGTCCAGGACTCTAATAGCAACTTCTCATGCACGGAGCTTTCCGGAGGACCTTGGAGGCGACCTGGAGGAGGAACTCTGAGGAAGGTGGCAAAGGCGGGAGAAGGAAGCTGCACTCAGACTCTGAGCTCTGTCCCCTCTAGCAGCAGGGGCGGCCCCGCTGTGGCCCTGAGGTAAGTGTCAGCTTTCTGGTGGGAGGCATACAGCAAGCGATCCCAACACACCATCCTGCCTTCTAAATCCACCCTGAGGAGGCCCTGGGTAGGATGACGTTCCTCACTCCTCCGCTGGGAGAGACCCCCACAGTGTTCACAGCCTCAAAACCATCAGGGCAATAAGGTCACGGTCACTGCAGGTGAAGCCACATGTCCACGACCTCCCTTTCTTAATCAAAGCTTGCAGTATTCACAGCTCAAACAGTTGCTTCTCTGTCTCACTGAAGTTCAAAGCTCTGGTAATCTCTCAAGGCTATGAGTCGGGTCCTCTGGAGGCAGATTGGGGAAGCTGAAGATCAAGGCCATCTGTGGCTATCACAGAGGCCTACAGAATGTAACAACAAACAAATGTCGACCGAATGTAACAGACAGACGTTTACAATGGGTTCCACGCTCTGTCCAGTAATTCTTCATATCTCAGTAGAGACCCGGTCCTGCGAGGTGGCCCTGGGTGTTCTTGGGTCTGCAGGACAGAGAGGGGCATCACCAGGGCAGAGAGGGCGCCTGGTGCACACTCTTCCCACCACTCTCTCCCCTGCCCTCACCATGAATACAGTGTGGAGCAGGCAGATGTCATGGCGCAGAGCCACACAGCCCATTGGCCACGCCGCTGCTAAAAGCGGCTGTTTCGCCCATCCTACCCCAAAGAGCACAGGCTGACATTCCTGTCATGGTCAACTAGGCCACAGCCAGCTGCCCTGCATTCCACACACCCAAGTCAGAAAGCCTCTGCCAGGAGCTGCCAGCCCCAGAGGCAGGGGGCGCTCTCGAGGGTGGGGACTCCATGCCCGCCCAGGTCTCCTGCCAAAGAGACCAGGAAACCTCCAGAGTGGCAGCCTCCATGCTGACGCGGGGAAACTGAGGCTGGAGCTCCGGTCCAGTAGGGTTTGACACCAGGATTCATGTCTCCTGACTTACCAGAAAGTTCTTTTCTGACTTCTCAAGCAACTGCTTGGGGAAGTGAAAACATCAAATGCAGAACCGTGTTTTCTTCCTTGGGTGAGTCCAGCAGTGAGCGCTGGGGGGGGCCGGCCCCCTGGAGCCCTGGGGGCCCCTCTGAGCTTGGCCAAGGCCCGCAGCCCACGCCCTGGCCCAGCCCTGCGGTGGAGCTGGAGTCCAGGCGCCACTGAGGCAGAGCTGGCAGCCTTCCCTGGCTGCACTGGGTGAGCCTCACAGACCAGGGTGCCCCTGGGGCCTGCAGGCCAGGAGCAGAGGTAGGAGCCCCGCCAAGCCGCCTCTCCAAGGACACCAAAATTATCCTGTCACTCCTAGTGTGGTGGTAAACAATGAAACTCTTTGAAGTTCAAACAGAGCCTGCCCACAGCCAGGCTCCCCGGGCAAACTGCTCTTATGGGCCAATTAAGATGCTGTCTGCAGGTATCGAGTTATTTTCAGGATCGGCTGGGGCTCCATGGTCTGCCTGGCATAGCTGGGCAGTGGTCAGAGGTCTGGAGAAGGAAGCTGGGACCTCTGAGGGAATGAGAGAGCCGTGCTGGGGACCCTGCAGGGCACAGCAAGCACCTCCACCTGCACCTGCACACCTGAGCTCACAGCTTTGAAGTTCTGCAGACAAGCCTGGCTCTCGATGAAACTGTTCCTCTCAAGGTGCCTTTTATCAGAGACCAGAAGGACTTGAAAGCAGGGCGCCTGGAGTTTTCAAATACCCTGCAAGATCGGGGAGGGAATGGAAACCCACCACAAGCCCTGAAAGGAAGCCAGCTTGTGTCTACAGCCTCCTCCAAGCTCAGAGGCCTGCAGTTCCTGGCCTGCAGGCTGCGCTTGGGGGCTGGCTGTGGCTTCACTTGGATCCTGTATAAAGGCCTACGTGGGCTCTCTTGCTCTGCATCAAAAATGCAGGCTTGGGTGGAGGTTGCTAGTGGTTAAAGGCATGTGCTTGCAAAGCCTGCCAGCCAGGTTCAATTTCCCAGCCATCCGTGTATAAAGCAAGGCAACTGGGTTTTTGTTTGTTTGTTTGCAACTGCAAGAGACCCTGAGTCTCTCTTTCTCTACACACACACAAATTAATAATTTTAAGTAAAACATTTAATTCAATTCAATGGGGTGTCCACCACCTGAGCGGCCCTCGGGGCTGGGCAGGTATGTAAGATGGAGGTGGCTCCAGATGGATGCAGAGTTCAAGGAAGCAGAAAGCTCTCTGGGTTCCCTGGACTCAAAAGGCCAGAAAAGTTTTCCTCAGATGAAAGACAGTCCTCAAGGAACCCACATCCTGTGGTGCTCCCTTCATGCCTGGTTTGGTGAGGGGTAGGCCTTCTCAAGACATACCAAAGACCCCCCCCCCCCCCGAGGCAGCACTGGCCAACCCAGAGTCCTGAAGCCAGGGACGCCACGTGAGGACTGTTCAGAGCAGGTCTGGGTGACCTGTACTCATGCTTACCCAAGAACAGGGTGTCCCCTGTGGGGCACCCCAGGCCAGCACCTGCAGGGTGTGGAGCATGGAAATGTAACAGCACCCTGCCCTCCAGAGTAGCCACACCGTGGACTGATGAGCATTTGGAACAACAGCTTAGATGGTTCTTTTCACTGGGGTAAAACACATGGAACATCTTATATACCATCCAACCTTTCCTGAATGTGTAGATGTATGTAGTTTGTGTGCTTGTGTTGCATGTGTGCCTGTATGTGTATGGCACAAGTGTGCATATATGTGAGGAAGCCAGACATTGACATCATGTGCCTTCCTCACTCTCCACCTTGTTTTTTTAGTATTTTATTTATTTATTTGAGAGAGAGAGAGGCAGAGAGAGAGAGAGAAGATGAGACAATGGGTGCACGAACACCAGACACATATGCCACCTTGTGCATATGGGTTTATGTGGGCAATGGGGAATGGAACTTGGGTCCTTCTGCTTTGCAGGCAAATGGCTTAACCACTAAGCCATCTATATCTCCAGCCCTCTCCACCTTTTTTGAGATAGGGTTTCTCACTGAACTCAGAGCTTGCCAATTCTGCTGGATTCGCTGGCCAGCAAGTCCCAGGACCCTCTGTGTCCACCACCCCAGCACTGGGATTACAGATGGTCATGGTTGTTTTTACATGGGTTCTGGGGATCCACACTCAGGTCCTCAGGCTTGTGAGGCAAGTACTTTAGTCACTGAGCCTCCTCCCCAGCCCCACCTGACATGTTCTGAGCACACAGTCCAATGGCTGTGAGCACATCCGCAGGGCTGTGCAGCCATCAACGCTATCCATCTCCAGAACTTCCTCGCCTTCCCAGAGGGCAGCCGTCCCTGTTAAACTCGACCTCCCCACTGCTCCTCTCCCTGCCCTGCCAACCCCTCTCTTGTATGAATTTAAGGACTTCATGTAACTGGAACATATGGAATTTGCTGGTTTGCATTTGTCTAAAAATAAAAATGTCATTGAATTTACAGCAATTTCCATCAAGTTGGCACAGTTGTCTTATACTTGTATTTTTCGCAATGACTCTACAGCACATGAGCTCGTTCCAGCATGGACTTCTGAGCGTTCTCAGACATGGAGAGCTTGGTGGACCCACTGCTACAGTGAGAACAGAGAAGTCCCAGCCCCTCTCCCCCAAAGCTTCCCTGGACTATCACCTTATCTTCACCCCTGGCAAGCCGATTCTGTCTGCCACTTACACTCTGTCCCTCCTAGTCACCTTTCCTAGCGTGTCCCGCAGGTGATCCCTGGTTATGATGTTCCCAGGTCACTCCAGCACTTCAGCGGGAGTTGTACTCTGGGTGATGCTGCTGGCCCGGGTGGGATGCGGGGCACTGGGGTGGCTGCAGCTCCAGGCTGCCCCACAGTCGCCAATGGGCTGCACGGGGCACTGCACTCAGCCACCTCCATGGGCTCTGTGATGCTTCATTATCAACAGCTTTGTGTCTGATGGCTTTGCCCAACAGCAGAGAGCATAATGTCCTGAGCTGTGAAAGCCGGAGCATGTGCACACAGAAAGTGGGGCTTTCCCCACTCGGCCACTCGGAGTCAAGCGTTGAAGCTCAACCTTGTTGAATGTAAAGAAGTCTCTCTCTCTCTCTCTCTCTCTCTCTCTCTCTCTCTCTCTCTCTCGCTCTCGCTCTCGCTCTCGCTCTCGCTCTCGCTCTCGCTCGCTCGCTCAATTTCTTTCTTTTTGTTTTGAGGTAGGATCTCACTCTAGCCCAGGCTGACCCGGAATCACTGTGTAGTCTCATGCTGGCCTCCAAGTCTCAGAGATCCTCCTGCCTCTGCCTCCTGAGTGCTGGGACTAAAGACATGTGTCACCATGCTGGTCTGTTCTCTTTTATCTCACAGCAGCAACCTGGCAGGTTCTTTATGGTCTGTGCATGTGAGGCACAGGCATGTGTATGCACAGGGTATGCACGCTTGTATGTGTGCTAGCACCTGTGCATGCACACGTGTGCGTCCACTTATGTGCACGTGTGTGTAGGCCAGAGGTCAACCTCAGGGCTTTTTCTCAGTCACTGTCCACCTTATTCTTTGAGACAAGGTCTGTGGTCAATCTAGCTAGCCAGTGAGCCCCAGTAACTCCCTGGTTTACTTCCTGGGAACTGGGGATTGCGGGTGGGCGCCACCATAACCAACATTTTTAGGTGGCTTCTGGGGATCTGAACTCAGGTCTCATGCTTCTACAGTAAGCACTTTATCCACTGAGCTCTCTCCAGGCCCTGCTGTGCACTTGAACACACTGTCGTTTTGACCTGTCCTGTTTCATTTATCCAAATGTACTCACTTTACCCCTGTTAAAGTGTTGTTCAAAATTTCATTCCATTTTGTGGATAATTAATATTCTACCGTATTTTTTTTGGAAATGTAGAATTCCTTTTACTTGAGTATTTGGTTATGATAAGGCTTACAGACAAGGAAATAACTGCCACGGAGGAAAAAGTTACTACAGGTCTCTAGAAGCAAGACGCAGGACATGCCTTACAGGGCCCCACAGGGAAGGTCAGGAGCAGAGGGGAGTCGGGAAAACATGGGCGAGTGCCTGGATTGTGGCTTCCTTGGGAAGAAACCAGTCTGGCGGGGTGAACAAGTTCCAGATGATTCACTGGCATAGCCTCAGCAGGCTCTGGGGCAGAGATGTCCCTGGTGTCTGTCACCTGGCCCTGGGGTGAGGGGCCAGGAATGGGGAAGTGTGACAAAAGAGGTGGCTGGGGTCGGACAAGGATTGGTTGGTTGCAGAAACCTTTTCCTAGGATGTCGCTGGGTGCAATCTCTGCAGAATAATCAAAAACAGGACCAAAATCGGCCCCACAGTGATCACACAAGCACAAACCACACTCTGCTTTCCCATGCTGTCCATCCGTGGGCTTCGGGCTTTGTCAGCCTTGGGATTCCATTTTGATGACACCCTGCTGTGGAGGCCTGCGCGTGACAAGTGCCTGCCCCACTTCTGAGCAGCCTCCAGTCTCAAAGTGCACTTCGAATCCACTTGGTTTTTTTATTTTGTATGTGTGTGTGTTCTTATGTCTGTGGGTGCATGTGCACGTGTGTGCGTGCACCTGTCAAAGCCAGGGGTTGGCAGGTGTCTTCCTCACTCACTCACCACCTTATTTTTTGAGACAGGGTCTCACTGAACCCAAAGCTCACCATTTCAGCTAGACTAGCTGGCCAGTGAGCCCCAGGGATCCTCCTGTCTCTGCCTTCCCCTCTCTTCCCATCCCCCCACTGGGATCGCAGGTTCATGTGGGTAACTGGGGATCTGAATTCTGGAACTTATGTTTATACAGCAAACACTTTGTTAACCAAGCCATATCCCCAGACCGGTACCCCTTTTTTCCCAGAAATGATCAAGGGAACTCCAAAATCAAAGGGTGAAACAGTGGCCTTCCCTAGATGGGTGGGGTGTCCCCCTCAGACGCTTTGTTCAGCATCTCTGGCCAGAACCATCACACCACCCCATCACCTTCTGCTCCTACAGCAAGAAACAACCCAGGTCCACCTGTGTGGTAAGGGACAGACGGTGACCCATGAGCAGGTGCTCTTAGCACCTTTTCTCAACACATCAAACTATTTACCAGCCAGCACACTGAGTACCTGTGGCCTCTGAATCCTCTGCCTGCCCTGTGGATGCATGCTAGCTACAGTGAAATTCCATGAACACTATCTCCTTCCCCACTGTGGGAGTTTGGGTGTATGTCCCCCATAGACTCAGGTGTTTTATTAAAGCTGGTAACTTGGATTTCCAGCTGCCTGGCTGGAGGAGGTGTCACTGGGGGGTGGATCCTGGGGCCCAGTCCTAAGTTGCGTTTGGGGGCAGATCTGACTTCCAGCCCAAAGGTGTGCAGAACTGTCTGAGCTGTGTCCCTATTGTTTGTTTACTGCCCATTTGTGCTTGTTGTTTTGGTTTTCACAGGCTGTTTGGTTGTTGCTCTCTTCTTGGATGTATGGAAGCGTTTCTTCTGCTTTGATGGAACGTTCTCCTGAATCTGTAAACTTGAAGTAAATCTCTTCCTCCCATAAACTGTGACTGGTTTGGGTGTTCATCTCAGCAACTTGAAACTGACTGCAACACCCACTAACTCCAGAGTCTGGTCCCCTCTCTCCACTAACTGAGCTCTCTAAGGTACCTTGGCTACCGTCCTGAGCTTGATGGAGCCCTGGGCATTGCTGAGCCATCACAAGTCTGGGGGAAGTGGACATATTAACCAGCAGCTCTTCCAAGGAGAGAAAACACTCATTACTAGAACACCTCCATTTTAGACTTTTCATTATAATCTATCTCAGATTATTTTGGGGGGAAGGAGGGGGCCAACACACACAGTGCTACACGCGATAACCATCTTCAAGAACGGAGGAGGAGAGCCACAAATGAGTCACAGTTGGTCCACTGACACACCAATGGCAGAGGTCAGCAGGAAGGTCTCCCTCCTCCCACATCTCCTCCCTCACCCTGGAAACGCACAAGAAACTCCCAAGCAGTTCTGAGAAGACCAAAGGATGGGAGCTGCTGAGGAGATGACTGAGAAGAGTGGCAATGTAAGGAGGCACAAGCCAGCACCCAGAGCCTGCCAGGGTGTCCTGCAGGTGGGCCGGCAGCACAAGGACCCGCACCTGCATGGCTCTGAGCACAGCAGAAGCCCACGGAGTCATTGTGGTTTCTCATCGCTCAGGCCTTTCTATGACCTGTCATTACACGGGAAATCTGCTCTTCCCGCTTCCCAGTGCTTCCCACCCACAGCAGCACGATGAGACAGGAAGCCCTCATAGTCAGAGAAAATGAATTAATTCAAGGAACATGGATCTATAAATAAAGTTATTTTTAATAGAGCTCAAAGAAATACCACATATTATTTTTATTAAATATCTTTATTTTCCATAATTAGATATATTATATGAGCAAATCTTATGATGATACCCCCATTTCCCTCCTCCCTGTTCCAAATCCACTGGGGATCCTCCTTGGTGGGCATACTGGATCAGTCCATGGAGTTGGGGGTTATGAATTGCTGTGGTGATTGGTCTCTTGTTTATCTCACCACTTTCTCATAGGTTTCATTTGGGGCCTAGATGATAGGTCAGGGGTGGTTCATCTTCTGCCAGGATGTCAGCCATCATCCCATGGCTTGTTGGTGGAATTGGGTTGTCCACGGCTCTCTCGCTGACTTCTGAAAAATACAAACAGAATCTCCATCAAAAAGTGAGATCAGTATAGGTTAAATGAGACAAACATTGCTCTTTTGGCAAGATTTTAAAGGGTGTATCCTCTGTATAGCTCTCTGGTAGTGGGAATTTCCCCTTGGAGCCCTAGATCTTGGACCCCACAATGTTTTTCCATGGGTCCCAGTTCCAGTTAAGGGTTCCTTGCCACTGAGTGGATGTCTTAGCCAATCTGAAAGCCATTGATTACCCCCCTAAGTTTGAGCCACTATTGCACAGATGAGCACTTCTTGACTTTCTGATCTCTACCATAAAGCAGTGTGTTCAGCCTTCTCATGACATCAGTCAGTGTCGTACATCAGTGGTCTCTGCTTTCTCCACGTATCATTGACCAATTTTCCCTGGCAGCTTGTGTCACACCTTCCAGACACCCACCTAGGTTTGCACCACTATTGGCGTTGTTCTTCAGCAATAGGATCTTACCTTTGACAAAAGCCTTGTTTGAGGACCTCATGGGTCTCTTTGATCAACAGCTCAGTGTGGGAAGGAACCAATGACTGGGACAGGAAATTGCAGGCATGATAAGTTTTCATGAGGTTAGGCTTCCTCCCATTCTATTTATGGCCCCTCTTACCCTGCTATGCGTGGTGGTGCACACCTTAAGCCCCAGCACTCCAGAGGCAGAGGTAGGAGGATTGCTGTGAGTTTGAGGCCACCCTGAGACTCCATAATACAGCATATTATTTTTAAAATATTTTATTTATTTATTTGCAAGCAGAGAGAGAGAGAGAGAGAGAGAGAGAGAGAGAAAGAGAATAGGTGAATCAGGGCCTCCAGCCGCTGCAAAGGAACTCCAGATGTGTACACCACTTTGTTCATGTGGCTCCACATGGGTACCCAAGTCATTAGGCTTGGCAGGCAAGTGCTTCAACCACTGAGCAACCTCTCCAACCCCTAGAGTTCTTTTTTAGCATGTTTCTGTATGTATGGTGTGCATGAGTCTAGTTGTACTTGTGTGGTTGAGTGTGTGTGTGTGTGTGTGTGTGTGTGTGTGTGTGTGTGTGTACATGGCAACATCAGATGTTCTCCTCAATCACTTTCCATCACATGTTTTGAGACAAACTCATTCACCCTAGAGCTCACCAGTTAAGCATGCTCTTCCAAGCCCAACTTTTTACATGAGTGCTGAGGATCTCAACTCAGGTCCTCCTGTGTGGGATGCAAGAAACTTACCATCTGAGCCATCTGTCGTAGTCAGCCACACACTACTGGGATGAATCTCCAAACCAGGCACAATTTGGGGGAGGAAAGTATTTATTGAAGTAACAGACCCAGGGAAAGTTAAGGAAAAAGGCTGGCTCCTTTTTACAGAAGCAAGCAGAGAGAGAAACCCACCACCAGCACCTCAAGCAAGCACACTGTAACACTGTAATTCACAAAATGCAGAACTGCCAGACCTGGGGTTCTGGCTGCTGTTTTGCATATGTATCCCTAGAATTTTGCATCCAATTTAGAAAGGGTGTCATGACCCCAGGAGGCCAGGCCAAAGTGACACTTCCTCCAGCCATAAGCCTGGAGACAATTAACAATTTAATAAACACAATTATAATAAATTCTATTGAAAGGCATTTATTCAAAACTACCACACTCTCTCTCCTGGCCCACCTTTATATTTCTTGGTCTCTGTCATCATAATCAGAGCATTATGGAGCAGCATGGACACTATCCATTCAGTCATGTGACCAGGGTACAGAGAGCCTCTTGCAAAGGTTTAAACTCTGACCCTATGAGGATTCCTCAGTGAGTGAGACAGAGGATATTTCTGCTCTGGCCTAGCTCACCTGCTGAT
>PVHP010034212.1:0-19199 GCA_004024765.1 Zapus hudsonius
CCTACCTCTGAGTCCCAAGAGCTGGAATTAAAGGCATGCACCACCACGCTGGGCTTTATAACTACACAATTGAAGTACAAGTATGTTTCAACAGTCCCTTATTAGAAACACCTTTGGGGAAGTCATCATATGAGCACCAGCCATGAATGCTGGCAAAGTTCAGTCCTACCACCCAGATGCGCTCAGTTTTGTTGGAGACCTAGGCATACAAAGCAGTGATCAGAACAGAGTCATGGAGGCGATGCATTAGGAGCACTGAGGAGGAACTCTCTTGGGGCTGGTTCATAGAGAAGAGGCCATAGAGCTTGGAGGCAGCTTTCTGCACAGTGACAGAGAGGACAGAGAGCATTCTAAGCCGACTGAAGCATGTACAAAGGTAGGATGGCAGGGCATTGTGGAGAACTGAAAATCTATGTGGTGTGATGGGTCTCGGTGGGCAGGAACTTGGAAAAAAAACTCTGCAAGCAACCTGCTTTAGTTCTCTAAATGCTGTGGGTCCTTGAATAATTTAGATAATTGGAACACATCTTTCTTTGGCATAACATCAAAGGCACCACATCTCAGTAGCTCCTGATGTTGCTGAAGACGCTGGCTCAGGGCCATTCACCACCACCCCAGCTGGACTGGCAGCAGGCATGCCATGAGGGCTCTGACTCTGAAGGCAGCATTCTGTGGGTGGAGAACATGCCAGGTGAGGCCACACCAGAGCAGTCAGCCCCGGAGGCTTCCATGAAGGAAGACAGCAACAGCTACTCTAAAGGACCTTCTTTCTTTCCTCCCTTCCTTCCTCTCTCCCTTCTTCCCTCCCTCCTTCCTTCCCTCCCTCCCTCCCTCCCTTCTTTCCTTCTTTCCTTTCTTCCTCCCTTCCTTCCTTTTTTCTTTCCTTCCCCCTCCCTCCTTTCCTTTCCTCCTTCCCTCCTTCCTTCTTTTCCCTTCATTCCTTCCTTTTCTTTCTTTCATTTTAATGAAACAGGGTCTCAGGTTTCCCAGGCTGACCTTGAATAGACCATCCTGTCTCCAGTGGATTCTGCAAGTTTCACAGCAGGCCAACCAGGCCAAATGTACCAATTGGTGTAATGGTGGCATGTCTGTTATGAGGGAAACCAACTGTTCTCAGATTGGACTTGAGACCACTCCATAGAAGGGAATCCCTGCCTGCTACTGAAACCCTAATCAAAACCTATGGCTGGGAGACCATATGCCCTACTATTGCCTTTCTAAATGCATCTATTTTGCCCCCAAACTGCCCTCTAAACACTTATGTTTCTGCCTATATATTAATACTATTCTCACTTTTGGTTAGAGAAGCTGCTCTTTTCAGATGGTGGTGACCACTGGGGTGACTCAAAACTTACAAAAGTGCTGACAAGTAGGGACAGTGGAGTGTTCATGACTAAATGATACATCTCTATCATACTTTCCAAGCTCAGGGACCGTTGTGAAAGAGCAGAAAGAATGTAAGAGCCAAAGGAAGGGAAGAAGTGCTTGCAATACTGTCCTCCAGATACAAAGTAGCCTTGATCTTCATGACCTCACAGTGGCTGATGCTACCTACACAAGACCTGCATAATAGGAGGGAAAATAATGACGTCAAAATAGAAGAGAGACTAGTTGAAAAAAAGAAGGGATTCAGTGGGGGGGGGGATTTGGAAGTGGAAAATGTTGGGTGATAGGAGGGGATTATAATCACAATGTATTATTTATATTTATGGAAGTTGTCGATAAAAAGGAAAAATACTTTAAAATAGTCATCCATTCATTTATTTTGATAGAGATAGACAGACAAACAAAGAGTAAGTATGGATACGCCAGGGTCTCCTGCCACACTGTACATGAACTCCTGATGTATGAGCCAGTTTGTGCATCTGGCTTTATGTGGGTACTGGGTACTCGAACCCAGGCTGTCAAGCTTTGCAAGTAAGTGTCTTTATCTGCTGAGTCATCTCTTCAGCCTAAGGAAAAAATATTTTAAAAAAAGAAACTCCATTAAGGTCAGGCATGGCAGCATATGCTCCCAGCACTCAGAAGGTAGAGCGGTAGAAGGATTATGAGTTCAAGGCCAGCCTAGACTACATAGAGAAATTAAGTCTCAATCAAATAAACAAACAGCTCAGTCAAGACGTAATACTGCATTGAGTCAGAATTTTCTTTTCCAAGAAACTTCAACAGATAAACTATTAGATAAAGCTGGCCTCCTGCACTCAAGGCCAACTGATCATAGCTGTCTAGCCGTATCTACAACATACCTTTCCAGAAACACTTAGCTAGGTGTTTGCTGAAGTAACTGTACTGCAGACTAAGTTAATGTAAAAATCCGTCACACTGAGCTTCTGCTGCTCTTCAAAATCTGTGATTTCCCTGGACTTCTGGCCTTGGGAAGAAAAGGTCAGCACTTTCTCTGATTGCAAAAACTCAATGCTACTCTCCAAATCAGCCACACTCCTGGTTTTTTTTTTTCCTTGTAATTTTTAGTTCAGTGTGCAGGATGTCTTCTCTATCAATCAGGAAGCATAAACTTGTGAGTCACCAGGGTCTAGCAGGGTAAAATTTCATATCCCCTGAACAGGTTTTTTTATGACAGCCCTAAAATATACTCAATCACCATTCTTGGCCTCACCTTTTTCCAAATACCCCATGGCCCAGAGGTGACTCAGGGCACAAGAATGAAGAAAATATTGAGAATCCCAACCCCTTCCTCTGTCACATCTCCCATGAGCCTGTCTTAACAAACAAAAACTCTTAGATGAATAATAAAGTGGAATTTAAAGTCAGAAACCTCCTCTTTGAGCATTAACAAATAGTTATGACATTCGATTTTCATGGAAAGAGCACATCTGGGAAGGGAACTGTTCCCCACCCCCTCCTGCATTTAGTTTGCATGTCTCAAGGGCCATATTGGCAGGTAGATAGCTCAGCTGTTTCTGTTTTTTACATGAACAAGAATATCTGCAAGTCCTAATATTGTTCTTTAGCAATCCATTTCCTGTGTACATACTTGTATTATTTATCTTGTCACTGGGAGAAAGAATTTATCTTGGCTCACAGTTTCAGGGAATACAGTCCATCATGGCAGGAAAGTCACCGTAGCTCAAGCAGATGGGTTCATGGCAGCAGGAGCTTTCAGAATGCCTTGCTCATATCTTGGAAGATCAGAAAGCAGACTTGAGTCAGAACCAGGAGCGATATCACCTTTAAGGCCCATCTCTCACTTCCCCTCCTACCACTAACCTACTTCCTACAACTATGCCCTGCCTCTTAGAGGCTCCACAACCTCCCAATCAGCACCACCAGATATAAACTTCCTACAACTATGCCCTGCCTCTTAGAGGCTCCACAACCTCCCAATCAGCACCACCAGATATAAACCAAATGTTCAAACACGTGATACTATAGGAGACATTTCAAATCCAAACCACAACAGAAATTCAACAGAAATGTACACATTAAAATGTTCACAGCAGTGTGATGCATTGTAGCCCAACACAGTAAGCAACTCAACTGCCTATCAACAGTAAAATAGATAAATAAATATAGACACACCTTATCAAATGCTGATAAGAATGATGGTCCACTGCTACTTACATCAGGGAAGAATCTATCCATATAGCCTTAAGCCAAATAAGCCAAACACACTGAAAAAGACACATGGCATGATTCTATTGATAGAAAGTATATAAACAGGAAGAACTAATCAATAGTAGAGGAAGTCAGAGAATGATTACTATTGGAAGGGGCACAGTAACTAGAAATGATCATGGGGGAAGGGCTTCATCATTGATTGATACTGTCTGGTTATATTGCTGTCTATGAGCTTAACACAAAAGCTATTTCATCGCATCTCATAATGGTGTGAGTCAGAGGTCAGGCTAGGCTAAGTGGTTCTTGTTCTTCATGTGGTTTCCACTGAAGCCACTAGTGGTTGAAGAAAGCTCTCCTTACCCTTCTGTGCTTTGGCAGAAGCCTGGGCTCCACGGGAACTGTGGGCAGGAGTGCTTATATATGACCTCTCCACGAGGGTGGTCTCAGGGTAGCTGGGTAGTTCCAGACACGGTTTCCAAGAAACCCACATAAAAGCTCTAAGTCTTCTTATGACAGAGCCCAAACTTCATTCCCACTTCATTCTGTTGGGCTAAAGTCAGCAAAGCCAATCCAACTTCACGGGAATGAGAGGAAGAAACTCCACTTCTCTGAGGAAAGGAATTGATGGCAGACATCTGGGAAGGCAGCTACCTTAGGTCGCGTTTGCCTCTTTTAAAAAACATATATTGTTTGTTTATTTATTTATTTATTTGCAAGGAGAGAGAGAATGAGAGTGGATATGGGCACATCACAGCCTCTTGCTATGGCTGCAAATGATTTCCAAATGCATGCGTCACTTTGTGCATCTGACTTTCCGTGGGTAATAGGGGATCAAACTCAGGCCATCAGGCTTTGCAAGCAAGTGGCTTTAGCCACCAAGCCATCTCTCCAGCCCCCCATGTTTTTCTCTTGAGGAGGACGTAGGTTTGAAGGGCTCTAAATTACAACATACACCCTTTTCTCTATGCTTATGATTGCAACCAAAGGTTGAAATTTAAGAAGAATTACCAAGCAGATTGAGACCCCTTTGAGCAGTCTGGTCTTTGTGACCCTCCTATGACCTAATGAGACTCCTGCCTCATGGAGCCTCATGGCCCACCCCTGCATGGGGATCTTAGGTCACAGGGATATGATCTCGCAGGACTTTTTCCTCAGAAAGGAAAGCAACACCTGCCTTGCTGGATTTCTTTTTTTTTTTTTCTTATATATATGTTTATTGTCCATAATGTGTTACATTATTCAGTGGGCAAACAATGAGTTGTTATCCCCAATTCCTCAATGCCACCCCCATCCCCAATCAGCTGGATATCCTCCTCCGTCTGGATCAGTCCTTGTGGCAGGGGATCCTGGATAGCCTAGTACTCAACCCAGTCCTCCTGGCCCAAGTGTGTTGTTACTGAGGGGTGCCATGCCTCTGGATAGTCTCCCCCACCACGGCTCTTACAATCTTTCCACCCCCTCTTCCGCATAGGTCCCTGAATCGTGGTGGATGAGTATTATGCCTTGCTGGATTTCGTGAGGAAGAATGAGACAAATTAAAAGGAAACTTCCAGCATAGTTTGGATGCTCAATGAATGAGACATATATCGGCTCAAGCTCTGATCACTTCCTTCCTTCCAGACTCTTCTGTTAAGGAGGATTAGCAGTTAAGACTTCTCAGAAGTCCTTACAAGATTCCAGAGAGCATGTGTCCATATGTCCTCCCAACTCTCCACAGTCGTCACATGTGAGCATTCACAGACACTTGCCACCCGCCGGGGAGGGCCTGCATTAGATAGGATGAAAACACTCTGTGGCTTCCAGAACAAGACCAAAGTCCCCAAGCAGAGTGACAAGTGAATCACCTCATCTGCTGCTTAGTCACTGCTAGGTACTTTCCACACAAACACATGGAGATGGTTACCAGAGAAATGTCTGCTGGCCGCGCTCACAGCCGCTCAGAGAAAATGTTGATTTAACCTTTACTTTGCAGGGGGAAAAAACAGCATCACTTTCCCTTTTCCTTTCCTTGTCTTTTTGGAGAAAGAGTCATTTGGCAAAAGAGTACACTGGTTGTTTTTGTTTACCCTGGAGGAAGTTTCCAGATAGTTCTAAATCCAGGGCCTTATGTGTGAGGCAGGCCTTTCAAATCTTAAGCACTTAATGTCTAAGTGTGTAAACAACACCCCTGGAGGAGAATGTCACAGGCCATCCAGCTCATGGGCCCTCCCAGAAAGTTCTGTGGTCACCAGAATGTTCTCTGGGCTTTTAGGAGCCAAGTAGACAGAGATACAGGGTGCAAAGTCCTCACTTTGACTATGACTAGTTTATGTTTGCAATCCCAGCACACGAGAGGGTGAGGCAGGAGGATTGCTATGAGTTCAGTATACCATCCTAGACTATAGAGTCCCATGCTAATCTAAGCTACAGTATGAAATTCTATCAAAAAGGAAAAAAAAAAAAACCACCCTCACTTTGGCCTGTATTCTGAGTGCATTTGTTGAATCACAACATCCTAGGCCCCTGCTCCTACCTCTTAATTAATAATGAAGATGAATGCTTCTCATCCCAAGTGGTTAGAAAGTAAGTGAAATGATATTTCAGCATAGTAGTTTATCAGTTAGAATGAGTTCATCCCTTGGTCTTGATTCTTTAATCATTCTCTCCATTGCAATCTTTCGCTGTTTAAATTTTCTCTCTTCCGACTTTCTTCCTACTCAAATCCTCATTTTCTCTTCTCTCTGTTGTCTGTAGGGTTTGTTTTTTTTTTTTTCATCTGCTCTCCAGCCTTAAATCCACCCCACTCACAGGCATCTCTCTGGTTGGTATAGCCTTGGCATAGAGCTATTGAAAGTCAGCCAAATTCTGGTTAAAAACATTGCAATTCTTGGCCAGACTTTCTCTCCTTACAAACGAGGGTGACGTTTCAGGCACGGGAAGGCTTCCCATCCATTCAGGCCCCAGGGGGATAAAAAAAATAGCAACGCCTGTGTGTGTGGCCTTAGGTGGACTGTGCAGTGGAGCTTTGGGTATTGACAGAAATAAATCTGGGGTTTCTGAAAATTGTGAAACATGTGCAGTGAGTCAGTCCCCAGGCCTGGGCTCAGATCGGGCTGCCTTGGCTTTCTAAAAAGAAAGTGTATCCTGGCCAGCCTGGCATGAGCTGAGTGGGCAGTGGGTGGACAGAGAGGCAAAACAGAGGATCTCTGGCCTCGAACTCACTATGTAGCTGAGGATGGCATGGAGTATCTGATCCTCCTGCCTCTACCTTCATGAGTGGAGTGCTCAAATTACAGGCATGCACCACTGCATGGGATTATGCAGAGCTGGGGACATAGCACAGGGCTTTGTGCATATTGGGCAAACACTACGACTAAGCGACATCCCCAGATAACCAGGATGATTTTAAAGGGCAGTCTTTCTCCTTCTTGCTTTTCTCTTGATCCTGATGTGTGTATTAAACCTGTCCTTCCATTGTTATTTTAACCAAAGCTTCTAGAGGGGACTTCAAAAATACAACGCAAAGTTGCAGCAGGCAGGGTAGCCTACATGGACCGAATGTTCCAATCTTTGGAGTCCTCAATCTGGGTTTGAATGTCCATCCCAACTTCACTAATCTACGTGTGTGTGTGTGTGTGTGTGTGTGTGTGTGTGTGTGTGTGCAAGTGCTATGCCCATGCAGATGCATGTGAGCATGTGTAGGTGCACATGTGTACATATGTCACTGGACCAATTTCTGATATCACTGGAGACTCAGCATTTTTTAACTAAAGGGGAGAAACCTGCCTCCTTCCCTGGGAAGTTCAAGAGAGCAACTCTGAAGTCCTTATTCACAGGACCTGGGTCACTCCTCAACTGTGAAGGTGTCATGGTTTGGATCCTGAATGTCCCCAAAGATCCACCTGGTCACGAGATTAGGAGGCAATGGGACCATTAGGATCTGTCTCCTAAATGGGGGAAATGAGCTCATTGAAGGTATGTCCTTCAAAGAAATTTGGGGACCTTGGCTCTTCTCTCTCTCTCTCTCTCTCTCTCTCTCTCTCTCTCTCTCTCTCTCCCTCCCTCCCTCCCCCCCCTCTCTCTCCTCTCTTCATTTCCCAGTCACCATGAAGAGTTCATTTTCCTCTGCCACATGATCCCACAATGCTGTCCTGCCTCCCCACCAGCCCAAAGATCATGGGACCCACTCACTGATCAGGCATTGAAAGCCTCAGAACATGAGCCAAAATAAACCTTTCCCCGCCATATGTGGAAAGTCTGAGGGATTCAGTCACAGTGACAGAAAGCTGACGGAAGGGAAGCATCTGGAGCTCTGAAGTCTCTTCATCCTCCAGCCGCTGCGCACATGAGGTTAACTCTTCAGCGGTGTCAACACCCAGCTTCCATGAGCAGCGGGGACAATAGCAGCTGCTACACAAGTTTCACCTTGTCTGGATTTTGGAGAAGGAAAAAGAAATGTGGGACCCAGGGTGTTCCATTCCAGCATCGTGAGGAGCAGGTAAGGCTCCCCTTTGTTCCTGGCAAACACAGGTGCCAGAGTCCCTGTGGCTTCCACATTGCCGGAGGAAGTGATGCCACCAACTTCTGGCTCTAGGTGAGCCTGGAGGAAAGTGCCCTGTTTCCCCATGGGTGAAGCTGGCCCAGGACTCTAGTCTGTACCCTGTCCCAAGCCCACAGCAGAGGGGATTGCAGGACACCCTGCCCTTGAACACACGCTCTGCTGTTTACCCTGCTTTGTACACCACCATCTGAGCCCTACAAAGGGCTCAGCCAGGCATGGCATCGCTGGCCTTGGTGTCTCCCTTCTCTTCCCTACAGCTCACAAGCTGCCCTCACTGCAAACACCTGTTTCCCTTGGCCCAGACCCCGTAAGGTCAAATGAGCTACTCTACTGACTTCATATGCACAAGTGACAATATAATTGACTTCAATTATAATAACTACATCCATTAAAAACCTATGTAATGTTCATTCAGCAGCCTAGATAATATGCAATTAATGGCATTACCATATAAATTGTGCATGGGGTCACTAATATGCAGATTATGTATAATGTTTAACGTATGTATTAATTATAGCACATGCCAGAAAAACATAGCATTCAAAACTTGCAGGCTTGTCCTGGTTATAAATTCTTTTGATTGCATACAAATCCCGTTTATGGAAGAGTCTTTTCATACATTAAAACAATTGCTTTCCAGCTCTTTATGAAAAAATGACCTTTTTCAGAGAAAGGACTCTGAGAAGTTGGTGAGTGACAGACTTGGGTCAGCTTGAGAAGCCTGTATTAGAGCTTCTCCTGGAGCTAGGCCATGACCTCAAAGCCAAGAGCAGAGTTCAGATTTCTGAGTCCTCTCCTTGTCTTGGATGATACTCCACCTGTCATTCCCTGCCCCCCACATCCATCAGGACTTGCATTACTTTGGAACTAGTCATAATAGGCCTGGCTGATGCCTACAACACCAGAACATTAAACTACTGATCTCACCAAGAGCAAGGTGCTTTGCAAAAGCAGAATGGCATATTACCACAAAGTGCAATATAGAAAGACAATTCTGAGAAGAAAAAGAACCTGCCCAGCTCGCCAGCCCTGCCCTTGACATGGGTAGTTTGTCCATGGACATCAAACCTACAGGGAGTTTCAGCAATGACTTCCCTTTAAGTGGGCTTCTCTCAACTTTCTCCTAAAAGTATACTTTTCTATCATGTGTCTGCAGTTACCTTCTACATTTGTCAGAATTTGGAAACTGAGGCCCTGGTGGAAGAAGCGTTTCTGAGAGCCTGTCTAGCAGAAAGATAATAGAACTTAGTCATAGAAGTGCTCATCCTAAGTCCTCTAGCTGACTTCATCTCCTCAGCTTGGGATGAGCAATCATGCCTGCCCCTCATGAGCATCCACTGAGCCCTGACTCCACACCAGACACCATGCAGGATCTGGGGTCAAAGACACAGGCAAGCTGTGGCTTCAGGGGGTGCACAGACAATCTTTGTTCAGGTGGAGACAGGAAGATCCCTGGGGCTTACTGATAGTTTGTCTAGACTCCAGGTTCAATGAAAGACCCTGTCTCCACAAAATAAGGTGAAGAAGAATTGAGGCATGGTGTGATGGTTAAGTTTTGTTGTCAACTTGACCTTTCAAGTAATCTTGGGTGGGTCTCTGAGGATGTTCACAGGAAGGCAGCCTCTCAGCAAGGGGCAGGATGTAAGGAAGCTCAAAGGAGCTAGAAGAAAACATCCTTTCCTCTGTGGGCACTGCAGGAAGGAAAGTCCAGAGACTCAGGAAGCCATTGGGTCTGGGGAAGGGTTGTAAGACCCCACCCTAAGCCTATATAAAGGAGAAGAAATTCTCTCCTTGGCCCTCCTGACTGTTTTGCTGCTGTATATGTGGTGTTGGTGAAGGGTTTTTCTCTCTACTTGGACCTGTGAAAGTGGACCAGCCTCTTTCACTTTTATGGGACTTCCCTTGGATCTGTAGCTTGAATAAATTGTTTCCTCCCATAAACTGTGCCTGGTTTGGAGATTCATCCCAGCGGTGTGTGGCAGACTGCAACACATGGCATCTGAAGATGTCCCCTGCCTCCACATATCTGTAAACACACATGCATATGTACCTACACACGCACACATATATTCATACCACATAGTCATACACAAAAAAAGGAAGAAAGAAAAGAAATCATTTGCTCAAAATTCCAAGAGTAAGAAGTGAGAAGCGATGAAGTAGAAGCTCAAGGCTCTTTCCTCTAACATCCATCCTCTGCCTCTCAGAAAAGGGGAACACAGGACTCCAAGTTGACAAGTCTTCAGCCACCTAACCTCACCCACAGTGTGTTGCCCAGCCCTGCACCAGACATGGAAATAGTGACCATGACCGAGCTTGGAGGACCATTGTCCAAGAAGGCCCTACATCCTGAGCTGGACAACTGGTGGGGGAGGGGAGCAGAGGAAGAGGCACCTGTGAGCAGGGATGGTGTGAATGGGATCTGTGAGTTAGCACAGAAGGGCTTTGAACATCCAGTGCCACACAGATACCAGGTACCAATGTCCTCGTTTCCTCTGAGGTCAGGAGGTCATGCAGAAAGGGCTATGAGAGCCAGACCCACCAGAGAGTAAAGGAAAGATCAGAAAAAGGCTGGGTGTGGGGATGCAAGTCTTTAATCTTGGCACTCAGGAGGTTGAAGTAAGAGGATCACTGTGAGTTCAAGGTCAGCCTGGGCTACAGTGAAACTCTGCCAAGAAAGAAAGAAAGAAAGAAAGAAAGAAAGAAAGAAAGAAAGAAAGAAAGAAAGAAAGAAAGAAAGAAAGAAAGAAAGAAAGAAAGAGAGAGAGAGAGAGAGAGAGAGAGAGAGAGAGAGAGAGAGAGAGAGAAGGAAGGAAGGAAGAAAGAAAGAAGGAAAGAAAGAAAGAAAGAAAGAAAGAAAGAAAGAAAGAAAGAAAGAAAGAAAGAAAGAAAGAAAGAAAGAAAGAATCAGAAAAAAACAGAGGGCCAACTTACACATGGTACTGCTAGGCAGGCACTTCAAACATATGATTGCATTTAATCCTCACACCCACTCCAAGAGGTGAGAGATAGGGTTCCCATCTACAGATAAGAAAGTGAAGGCTAAGGTCAGGTGCTGACAAGTCCTAGTGACTACAAGCACTGGGCAGACTATGTAACTGAGGAAAGTGGGCAGACACAATGCAGAAAACCGAAGGATGCCCACCTTCCACTGTTTTGCCACTTAATAGGGAGTCAGCATGGTCAGGGCTTTCCATTGCAATATAAGCAAGAATGAGTCTCTATTTCTGGGTATAAAATTTGATTTTTAAAATGTAGATTCACTTAAACACTTAGCTGAATAAACAAAGGCCTCCTGGCTTTCAGATCAACATTTTGTCCTTTATGGACTATTGTGTGGCAGAGGATACCCACCACTAGAGGTGCCAGGCATGTTCTGGACAACAGACCCCAGGGGGTGGTGAGGAGAGCACTGGAGAGATGTTGAGGCTGGGGCCAGAGACCTGTAGGGTTTTCTCTGAGTTCAAGCCTACAAACTGTAGAGATGAGAAGGTCCATTAACAAAATTACTGTGAGCAAAGGCGTGCAGCCAGGAATTGATCTGTCTTCATTCACTCACTGTCCAAGACCTCGCACAGTTCCCTGTTGCCCATCCTTCTTGGCATTCAAGGATGGCTCTGCCCTAAATCTCAGGATTGACCCATACATCTCAATGGCTCTGGGAAAGGCATACTCACTGTCATGGTTTGATCCAGGTGTCCCCCACAAACAAATGAATGTGTTCTCAATGATCGATTGTCAGCTGATGGCAGTTCGGGAATTACAACCTCTCTAGAGCTGTGTTGTTGGGGGCGGTCTTATGGGGTTATAAGCCAGCTTCCCCTTGCCAGTGTTTTGCACACCTTCCTGCCTCTGTTTGCAGTGCTGTGGCAGAGGTGATGTCCAGCCCTCTGCTCATGCCGTCGTTTTCCCTGCCAGGATGGAGTCTCCGCGAGTCCGTAAGCCAAATAAACCCATTCCTCCGCAAGCCGCTTTTGTTTGGGTTCTTCCTGCGCAGCAACTAGAAAGCTGACCACAACACTCACCATGTCCTGGCTCTACTTCTAGCACCTTCCTTAACTCCCCAGGCCATGCATCTCCTTCTAGAACCCTTCCCCAAACTCCCATCCCACCCATCAACCTTAGCCAACCAATCCCAATCAGAACGTGCTTGGCCGCTTGCTCCTCACCCCTGTACCTAGCACACAAAACCCCTGTAATATTTAGTCCCAAATTGTTCATTGCTCCCCATCTATCTTCATCCATGTTCTGTTGCTGTGACAGAATACCTGAGACTGAACCATGTATTTTGTTTTTTTTTAATTTTATTGGAAACTTTAATATATAAATATATAGCAAATTAGTTGTGTTCCCATCTGTTTATTCTCTCTCCCACTCCCTTGTTCCTATTTCCCCAAGGGTCCTCCTCAGTGGGGGATCAGAAGTCACTGTGGGTTCATGGTTACACCAGTCAGTTGCTGTGAGGAGAACAATGCCTCCCATTACACCTTCCCACCCTATGGCTCTTACATTCTTTCCACCCCTTCTTTCTCAATATTCCCTAAGCCTTGAAGGGCATGTTAGAAGTCACTTTAGTGTTGAGCTCTGAAGAACCTCTTCTTTTCTGCTTGACAGGTTTTGAGTCTTTTTGGTGTCTAGGGCCATCTTCCTGCAGGAGGTTGTCAGGCTAGCAGGGAGAGCAGCACTCATATTTAACCTGCCTCTTCCCTGTAAAGCTTCCTGGGCCCTGGTAGGTGTGATAGAGATGATTCATCTCATGCTGCCATTGTGATGGTCCCGGGTCTCCCTGGTATTGGCTGCCCTCTGTAAAAAGCAGGTTCTCTAACCAAGAGTGAGCACAGAATAGATGAAAGGGGACAAGCACATACAATTAGTAGACTTTCTAAAGAGCATAACCTCTCTGTTTAGCCAGAGAACAGTGTAAGCTTCCCTTGAAGGACACTGACCAGTTTATAAAGGAAGAAGATTATTTCACTTACACTTCCAAAGACTGTGAACTCCAATATTGGACAGCTGCATCTGGTAAGAGCTTTTGTCACTTCCTAACAGTACATGCAGGAAGGGGCAAGAGAGGAAAGGGCACTGACTTCCAAGACAGCTAACCCCTTCCCCAAAGAAAGGCATTCAACCCTTCGTGATGCATGAATGAACCTAACCTCTCTCCTCGGACTCCACCTTCCAGTACTGCCACACTGAAAAAATTGAGTTTTGGGGTGTACGCTCAAACTACAGTTTATCCCTAGTGTCTACACAATCTCTGCCAGGCATTCAAACACCACTATGAGCAAGACAGTCGGGGTCCCACTGAGAGACTCTGTCTAGGGGCTGGAGTAGAGGGAGGCAATGCTCGGTAATGAAATGCAGATAGCTCCGGTACCCCATCCCGCTATCCCCACATCCCCTTTGTCCAATAGACACCCAATCTGTGGACTCTGCTTCCATAATACCCCTCCTGGGTGTAGGAGGAGGCAGAGTGGGGAAAACCATGGGAACTGGCAAGAAAGAGAGCCGTAGGTGGTGTGTGTAAGTGTGTTCTCAGTCTCCCAGCCACCATAGCCAATGTCCTACTTACAGACACACTTCTGAACTTGGAAGCTTCCCCTGCCTCTGCTGTGGCAGGCAGCCCTGAGCCTGCTGCCAGGGAGAGCTCGGGTGGAGTACAATAGCCCCATCCCCTCTTCAAGGAGACCAAGAGCCAATAGCTTACCCGAGGAACCCAGCCAGGTTCCCTTCCATCCAGGGCCTGGCCATCTGGGTACTAATCAGCTAAGTCCCCCACCCTTCCTTCTGCAAACACCCCCACAGCCAGCTGCAGAGCAGGCAAACAGGCCCAGCTCGTCCCTGGGCTCCCTGCTCCACTCCACACCTAGGGAGCTGGCCCAGGGCCCCTCACTGCCAGCCAACAGCAGCTGGTCATCTGGGAAGCCTCCAGCTGCCCACTGGACAAGGAGGGGAGTGATGGTAAGGGGTACGATGCTGGCTGGGATGGCCACTTGCCTTCATATCCATCAGGTCTCAGGGAGGCTGGATCCGCTGCATCCCATGATTATATATACACATTCCCATCCACACTCCTCATCACCCATCTATGCTTCTTACTGCGCTTTCATTTTCTGTATAGAATGTCTGTTTCACATGTATGTGTGTGTGCAGGCGGGTGCAGGCGGGTATGGAGGTGCATGTGTGCACATATGCATGTGGGGGTGTCTGTCTTCATCACCCTGGTGTTGTGGAAGCTGCACTCTTGCTCATCTTACCACTTCCTCTTCCATCTCATTTTTTTGAGACAGGGTTTCACACTGAACCCAGAGCTTACTGGTTGGCTAGCCCTAGGTATTCTCCTGCCTCCACCTCCCCTGGGCTGGGATTCAGGAACATACTATCCTCATGCCTTGCTTTTTACATGGCTGCCGGGGATCCAAACTCAGGTCCTCATGCTAGAAAGGTAAGCTCTTTATCCACTGAGCAATCTCCCCAGCCTCCATCCTTATAGGGCTTTGTAATCAATGGAATATCATGATGTAATCAATGGAATATAATGATATAGTCAATGGAATATCATTATGTAATCAATGGAATATCATGTATGTACCATGATATTTTTGTGGAAAACATACTAGAATGAAAGTTCTAGAAGAACTTGACCTTGTTTAATTCTATTGCTCAAATTTCTAGCTCCATCTATGTGCTCAGTAAATGCTTGGAGATCAGAGGGATAGAGGGAGGGAGGGAGGGATGGAGGGAAGGAGGGGTAAGGGAGGGATGGGAGGGAGGGAGGGAGGGAAGAAGGGAAGGAGGGGTAAGGGAGGGATGGGAGGGAGGGAGGGAGGGAGGGAAGAAGAGAAGGAGGGGTAAGGGCGGGATGCTCTTTAGAGAAGGTATGTCTGAGTCACCTCTCTCTGCCCAGTTCACTTCTTTCAGATTTATTCTAGACCAGTGATGGTCTTGCAGCCTTTTAAGAGAAATGACTTTAGCATCTGCTTTCATACTGAGTGGCCATTCAGGAATACCCCACTTGCTGTCCCGAAGTACAAATGTGCATTTTTGTTTATGTTCTTAGCATCTCGGGGGTCTGTGTCATTGCTGTGACTCAGGTTTTCTCAACCTCAGCCCTGTGGACATGAGGCAGGGCTGGAGGACTTAAAGGGAGCACATCTTCGTTACCTCAGCAGCATCCATGGCTCTCCCTGTTACCTACCCGTCTCTCAGTTGTCACAACCAGGCATTGCTAAATTTCCCCCTAGAAGCCAAAATGACTCCATTTGAGACTCTGTTCATTCAGCACATGAGGAAACTGAGGCAACTCAGTTCGCCAGGTCAGCTGCTCTTGGCTGTAATGGGTGGGAGTCCTTTCTCCAATCTCCTTGACTCTTGTCATTCTACCAGGTCACCCACCAGTGGCAGGGAGGGTAGGACTGGTTGATCAGAGACCCGCAGCTAACCCATACCCTGCCATGTCTCACTGTGGACAGCCCTGGGTCCCCAGCAGCGCCGCTGAGCTTAAGGCCAAACAGCTTGGAAAACACTTACTCGCACTCTGGCCAGGCTTGGAAGCATCGCCAGTGATAAATCATACCTCTTAATTATCTGTGATCGTGAGGCCAGCCAAGATTTCCCTCTAGTGACAAATATTTGCTCTGAGATAACCTCCCCCCACGCAGTGACCCACAAAGTGAGGTCTGGGCTGTCTTCCTGGGTCAATCCTGCTGTCCATCCACCCATCTGCATCTGTCTGGACATGCCCGTTTGTGAAATCCCCAGCTTTCTATGTGGGGATTGGTGTTCAGTTTTCTCAGAAAATAGAATTGGAAATTTACTCATTTAGATGAGTCCTATTTGAAATCACTGTGAGGGCAAAAGAAGACAGAAAACAAAAGGACATGGTCCAGGGTTCAAGCCAACTTGGACCTGTTACAGAAGTGTCTTCATGCCTTTAAAAGACTCCAACTCACTGGAAGGACAACTCTCATATCTACTAACCCAGAGCCCTCTGGGACTCTCTCTAGCTTCACTTTGCTCACTCTTCCCATAGGCCACAGCCATGCTGAAATAAATGGAATAGTTTTGAAACATGTGTTAAAGCATTATTATCTTTGCAGTGAATTCTTCTCCTTAAATTTTGGGGTGCATTGGAATTTTTGCTGGGCATTATCTAAATTCTAATCCTCAGCTCACCCCACTACACAGAGACCAGAGGAGGCCTGGAACCTGGTCCTGAGGACATAGAAGTTCCTGCACAGCTCTGAAGGCTCTGACAAGGGAAGAAGCAGAAGAGGGTTGGAGCAAGGTCCTCCTGGGCTTGTTAGAAGTGGCAAGCATGGCGCTCGACATACAGATGGTGTCCTCACTATGTGGAAGATCTATTCCAAGACCCCCAGTGGATGCAGGCACTGCGAGAGGGTTTAACCCTGTACATGTATGCTCTCATTTTTGCCATATGTGCAGGTGATAAAGCTTTGTTTACAAAATAGTTACAGTAAAAGATTTACAACATCAATAACAGTGAAATGAACAATTATTTTAACATCTGTTATTTTAGTACTTATGAACTGGTTATTTCCAGAATTTTCCATGTAGAATTTTTGGCCCACAATTGATCATCGATAACTAAAACTGTACAAAATAAAATCATGAGGAAAGTATGGTGGGACAACTGTATAACATTTTTCTTTTCTTTTTTAAAAAAATATTTTACTCATTTATTTATTTGCAAGCATAGAGAGAGACAGAGAGAGAATGGGTGCACCAGGGCCTCTAGCCACTACAAACAAACTCCAGATGCATGCACCATGCATGCATGGGGAGTTGAACTCAGGTCATTAGGTTTTGCAGGCAAGCACCTTAGTTGCTGAGCTACCTCTCCAGCCCAGCTTTTTCTTTTGTCTTTTTGACAGGGTCGGGCAGCATAGCTCAGGCTAGCCTTGAACTCTGGATTCTCCTACCTCAATCCACCCTCATCCCAAATTCTGGGATTATAGGTGTGTACTAATATACCTGGCTCCATATTGACAATTTTCTGATCAACCAAAATAATACAAACAGTCAGAGCAATCATGAGTTTGGCATTTATCCTAGGCTGAATGCTAAGCACTTTCCTAGATGGCCCACTGCTGTTACCCCGTTTTCAAGATAAGCCAGTAAAGCACAAGGAGAGGGTAATTCTCTTATTTGTAAATGGAGAACTCAGCCTAGAAGGACACTCCAGAGTCCATTGAGATAAGTGGTACTTGAGCTCAAGGTGAACCCCTGCCCCACCTCCAGTTTCGGCTGCCTCTGCTGCCCCAGCTGGCCCTGCGACATTCAGAGTGGCCTAGCACATCTTGACTCCAAGTCAAAGGGTGCCTGGCTGCCAAGTTGTTATTGCACAACTCCTTCGGATGATTTAACTGTAAATGAATCTGAAACATACGGACTGAATTTCCCTTGAACTGCACACCAAAACTTTCATTTGATTAAAAGTTTTAAAAGGCTATGTTGAAAAACTGTAAAGGAATAAAAAGAAAGAAGAAAAACCAAGGGGTGAGTATGTGGAGGTCAAAGGGGTATGTGAAGCAGGTAGGAGCTGTTCAGCAGAGAATTTTTCTGACACCTCCCAAGAAGATTTTACAAGGGACTGTTAACTTCCACACCTCACTGGGGGCACAGCCCTGCTGGAATTGATCCCAGCCTGGGGGTATCCTACAGCTGGAAAGGGAAATGGAAAGGAAAATCCCTCTCTCTTTTTAATTTTTTTTAATTTGAAACAAGGTCTCATGCAGCCTAGTCTGGCCTCTAACTTACTATATAGCTGAGGGTGACCTTGAACTTCTTTTTTTTTAATAAATATATTATTTATTCATTTTCAAGCAGAGAGAGAGAGAGAGAGAGAGAGAGAGAGAGAGAGAGAGAGAGAGAGAGAGAGAATGCACCAGGGCCACCACCTTGTGGGTCTGGCTTATGTGGGTCCTGGAGAATTGAACCCTGGACCTTAGGCACTGGAGGCAAGTGCCTTAACCGCTGAGCCATCTCTCCAGCCTGTGACCTTGAACTTCTAATCCTCCTGCCTCCACCTCCCAAGTACTGGAATTAAAGGTCTATGGTACCATGGGTGTTGGCGATCAAACCCAGGGCTTTATGTATGTCAGGCATGCGTTCCACCAGTTGAGCTGTGTCCAAGGTTCCAAGAAGAGAAAGCCAGATGGACAAGATTGATGTGTGTGCATACTAGGGACAGTGTATGTGCAGGTGTATGTTATGAATTATCTGTCCTCTATGTCCACATATATAAGGATATTGTTGTAGTTTGAATGTATGGCCCCTAGACTCCGGTGTTTTGAGCTAGCCACTTGAACTCCTAGCAGCCACGTCACAGGGAGCAGATCTTGAGTCCTGCCCTGAGGAGTGCGGAGAGAAGTTTGGAGCTCTGATTGCTGGAGCCTTTTGGTGTTTGTTGACTGTTTAATGGTGTTCCTCTGTCTCTCTGCTTGGATCTATGGAAGTGAGCCAGCTTCTTCCACCATTGATGGTGTTCCCCTGGAATTTGTAAGCCTGGAAGAAACACTTTCCTCTTATAAGCTGCTTTTGGTTGGGTATTTGTCCCAGCAATGCAAAGCTGGCTGCAACAGATATATAGGTATATTTAGATACCGGATCCCATACTCTTGGGCTCCCAAGAAAAGATGCACTATGCGAGTGACTGCCCGGGAGGCTTTTAAAAATAGAAGCTAGGTAATCCAGATTGTTGTATATTTGTTACCCGATACTGACCTCATTCTCCAATGGAGATTGTGTTTGTATTTTTTAGGATACAGCGAGGGAGCTGTGGCCCATATAACCTTACCAACCGACCACAGGCAGAAAGCTGAGATCCTGGCATGAGATGAGCCACCACAGTCATACGGGGGAAGATCCATATGGAAGCCCACAGAGAATGATTGGATGAACAAGGGACCCACAGCCATAGCCATTCAATCAACAAAGGATAAACCAGTGAGACAGAAACCAACGAATCTCGACACAAAAACCCCTAAGCTCACAACACTAAGGCAGCCTCAATACTCACCCACCACGACTCAGGGAACTGAGCGGAAGAGGGGGCAGA
>PVHP010034213.1:0-19222 GCA_004024765.1 Zapus hudsonius
TGTACCACCATGCTTGGTCACAACCATCTTTTTACTTGGGTTCAGCAAAGTCACACTTAGGAATCTCTGGACAGGCGACCCTCATGCTTAAGTGGCAAGTGCTTTTAACTGCTGAGCCATCTCTCCAGTCTCCTTTTTTAGTTATTTGCAGCAGGGTCTCACTTTAGCCCCAGCTGACCTGGAATTTATCCTATAGCCCAAGCTGGCGATCCTCCTACCTCAGTCTCCTGAGTTCTGAGAGTACAGGCATGAGTCATCATACCCTGCTGTCTGTCTTATTTTTGAGCTGGAGCTCCATGATTGGCTAGGCTCTACCTTCCCAGTACTGGGGTGACGCATACACCACCATTTTCCATGGTGCTGAGAATTGTAATCCAGGTCCTCATTTGTACAGCAAGAACTTTACTTACTGAGCCATCTCCCCAGTCCCCACATATGCAGGAAGACAATAGCAGCAGCCAGACCCCACAGTTCCTGTCCCACATGGGTGGGTAGGGGCACTTCCTGCTCAGGCTGCAGATTTACATGAAGGTGGACTTAAGTAAGTCATTCTGTTTTTATTTGAGAATGAGCATCCACTTTTCCTTTCTTGTCTAGTGAGGATACTGAAACTGTGTCTAACAGCAGCGAGGGGCGAGCCTCTCCCCATGATGTCTTGGAGACTGTCTTTGCCCGAAAAGTGGGAGCCTTTGTCAACAAACCCATCAACCAGGTGAATCTTCTGCTATTGCCACCTGTGAGATTGTCTGTGTCTTTAGAGTAAAGCTGTAGGTCAAATCCTTGCAAAATTGTGTGTATGTTTTTCTTTGAGCAGGGTTAATAGCCAGTGACTCCTTTAGAAACTAGACATCATATAGTTTAAAAACCCTGTACTAAGCCATTGCCTCAGCCTTACCTTGAGTTGGAAAGTTATTCCTGAATTACTATATTCGTAAATTACTATATCCTCATCTGATTCTCGGGTCCTGCACTGAGTCTATATGCAATTGGTGACAGAGAGGCAAGGTGGCAAGGGCAGTGTATTCAGCCTAGCTATGAGAACATGCCAGACCTCTAAGCTTCTGGCCACCAGTCAGGAAGGGGCAGGCACGAATGCTTCTTTCCTGTGTCTCTTCAGGTGACTCTGACAAGTTTGGACATACCCTTTGCCATGTTTGCTCCCAAGAATTTGGAGCTGGAGGATGCTGATCCTATGGTGAGTCTATCAGTAACTCCCAGTTTCCTGGAGGTGGTGAATAGTCATCCTTTCAGGGCCACAGCCACTTAAGTCCTCCAAGGACTTAAGCCAGGGTCCTTGGCTTATGGATTTGTAGCCAAAATTAGGTTTTTCTCTCTCTTTTTTTTTCTTGTTTTGTTTTGAGATAGGATCTTGCTACATAGTCTTCTGACCTGGAACTAACTCTCTCTCTTTAAGGCAAAATTTCACCCTAGCCTAGGTTGACCTAGAACTCACATTGTAACCCAGGCTGGCCTCAAGTTCTTAGTGATACCTCCTATCCTAAGTGCTGAGATTATAGGAATGAGCTGCCATGTCTGAATTTGACCTGCAATTCTCTATGTAGCCCAGGCTAACCTCCAACTTGAAATTCTCTTGTCTCAGCCTCCCAAGTGCTACTGGGATTACAGCTGTTAGCCACCACACCCAGCGCAGCATGACGTTTCTAACATAGTTGTCAGTAGCTGACAGTAATGTGTATCCGGTTCATCAAATTAGCCCTAATTCTACCTTCTTTTGAATTAGGTGAACCCCCCAGAGTCTCCAGGGACCAGATCTCCTCTCCAAGGCAGCCTGCACTCTGATGGCTCCAGCGGGGCAAGCAGTGGCAACAATCATGACGACTTCGTTATGATTGATTTCGTAAGTTGTCCTCACCTCACTTGGCCTTTGCTGTCTCAGAGAAAGGAAACCTAGAAACATCTATTGCCCTTGAATCTTTTTCTCCCAGAGATGGGGTGGGATATGTATGGGCTGCCCTAATACACTTTCTAGAAAGACATTTGAAGGCCCATGAACAATATTGCATTTTGTGAAATGTGTTAAAATTCAATTCCATATGAGATTACCTCTTGGGGAAAAAAAATGGTTGTATATCTTATTTGTGATTTTCCTTCATGGTCCAAAGGTAATCTAAAGTAAGTCTGTCTTGTTTTTGAAGAAGCCGGCTTTTTCTAAAGATGACATTCTTCCAATGGACTTGGGGACCTTTTATCGTGAATTTCAGAACCCCCCTCAGCTAAGCAGCCTCTCCATAGACATCGGAGCCCAGTCCATGGCTGAAGACTTGGTATGGAAACTTCCTCTCACCATGCTCCTTCTCTAACTTCCTGTCCCCATTTGATGGTCATTCATTTGCTAAAGGCCTACAAAGCTGCTTCCTGATCCTCCTTGTCACCCTTTGCTTCCCATCTTTCCTAAAAAAGGAATGAAACATTTTTAGACAGTCGCCTCCTTTTGGTCACACTCAAAACATGCATGGTACCTCACAGTTGTCCTGAATTGGCTTGAGCTTAGTTCTCTATTTTTCTACCATTTCTCAGTGTTGCTTGCGTGCTTCTGTTCTGGGCCTGCTGTCTGCCACCAGGCTGACACCTATGCCATGGTCCTGAGGACAGCCAGTGCTCTTGCCTTCCTCAGAGGGTCCCCCTAGATGAGAGCTTCTCATGCTGCAGGACACATGTCCTGAGACGACTATAATTTCCACATCTCTGTTTCCTGCATCTGAGGAGCAGAAGAGTGCTCTGTACAAACCACAAACTCAGAATGCTTATACTAGGAGACTGGAAGATTCCACTGCCCAAGGTGGGACTCTTCCCACAGAGAAATGAGAGGCCCTAGGATGTGTCACCCTTTATTTGATTAAGCAGAAAACCATATTCATCAATATCAGCATAAGGATAATACTGATAATTAACTTTGATTGGTGCTGTCTAAGCTCCAGATGTTTTCTGTGTGTGGTGCTAGGAACAGACCCTGGGCCTGGTGTGTATGCTAGGAAAGTGCTCTTCCACTGAGCTGCACCTCCAGCCCTGCCAAGCATTTGTCCAAATGCTTTAACATGAATCTTCAGTAGCCCTACAATGTGGAGTTTCTTATCCTAATTTACATAAAGCGATTACTTTAACTATCTTTTGAGCAAAACAAAGTTTTTATCCTGAAGGGTCTGACTCCTGAGCTTAGCCCCCTGACTACCAGTTCCCAGCCTCGTTTGACTTGTACTTAGAAGAAAATGGGATCTCAGTAATCACATTGTGATCCCCAGTCAATTCCAATTGATTCCCTGCCCTGCCTCTCCTCAGGGTAGCCATTCTGAGACCTACCTCTGTTGTTAGAATGTCCATGCTAGTCTCCATCTCCCTCCCCACCTCTATTTTTGTTTGTTTTTTGAGTAGGGTCTCCCTCTAGTCCAGGCTGACCTGGAATTCACTATGTAGTCTCAGGCTGGCCTCGAGCTCACAGCGATCCTCTTACCTCTGTCTCCTGAGTGCTGGGATCAAAGGCGTGCACCACCACACCTGGCATCAGTCTCTCATGCTTAATCCCAACCAGTGGGGGCATTTTCTGTTGCCTAGTCCTAACGAAGGTGAACCACTGGGGAGGGCCAGGTCTTCATGAATAGCAGGCACAGTAGGGCAGGCCTGCTTTAGCAGCTTGTGGTTGTTAGTTGTCTTTTCCTCTGCTTCTCTTTTCACTATCCTTCTCAGCATCCCAGGTAATTTAAAGATGAAAGTACACAGGCCTCCACAAACATACATACTCTCATGCTAGTCTTAGGTATGCAATTGGTGGCCTTGTCCCTGTCCTCCCAGGGCATGAAAAATTCTCTGTAAGTTTTTCTGGACTAGCCAGGCATGGTGGCACACGCCTTTAATCCCAGCACTCAGGAGGCGGAGGTAGGAAGATTTCCATGAGTTCAAGGCCACACTGAGACTACATAATGAATTCCAGGTCAGCCTGGACTAGAGTGAGACCCTACCTTGAAAAACCTCAAAAACCACCCCAAACACCCTTACTGAGCTTTAAACTAGTTTCACTCTAGTGTCAGCTTCTCTCTACAGAGAATAGACAAAGGAGTTTCATGTTTAATTTCTCAGGGTCTCTGTTTTGGGGCATGGTCTACCTTTTTTTTTTGTGTTTTGTTTTGTTTTTTGTGTTGGGGTCTCACCCCATATTCACTATGTAGTCTCAGGGTGGTCTTGAACTCATTGTGATCTCCTACCTCTGCCTCCCAAGCGCTGCGATGGTCGGCCTTTTCTATCTCATGAGTGTGTGCCACTTGCATTCCATAGACTGCAGTGTTGAGGCCATGCCCCTCCTCCATCCCTACCTTCTGTTCGCCCAGCTGAGCTCTTTGTCTTGCTCCTTCTCCACTTTGGTGCCTTGCTGGCTGCCCCTCCAAGACCAGCCTGAGTGAGCCCCTCTCCTCTCTTCTTCATACAGGACTCATTACCAGAGAAGCTGGCTGTGCATGAAAAGAACGTCCGAGAATTTGATGCCTTTGTAGAAACTCTGCAGTAAGCGTGTCCTCAGTACCAGCAGCACCCCCTTCTGTGATCCCAGGGGACAGAGAACCTCCCACTCCTCAGCTGTTCCCATCTCTCATGCTGCTCCTGGCCAAGTGGAGGCAGGATGGTTTCCCCATGGGGACCTAGAAGTCCCTGCTCTTGGATCTCCTAGAGACAGCAATGTGCGGTCAGGCCCAGTGGCTGCCTTTGGGAGGACTCGCCTTGGCCTTAGAGATGGAGACTGGCTGTAACAAACAAGCCTCAGCACGGCCATCTGCACCCCACCCATTCTCAAATGCTTCACAGAGGCTGGCACCTGTTTCCTTCTGCTGCCAGTCTCCTGCCTGTCCATCCTTACCACCAACCTTTGACATTCCACCTGGTGGCCCAGAGACTTAGACCAGTGGAAAGAGGAAGGAGACTAAGGAGCCTGAGCAGGAGAAGGAAGGCCTCCTGTGGGCTGCCAGTGTCGCCCGCCCGTAGTTCTGGGCCATCCCCTCCTTTTCCTCTCCCTTTTGTTTTCCCTCTCTCTTCCCTCTGTCTCCCTTTCCCCATCCACCTTTCCTCCAGTGCCCTTGTTTTCTGCAGTACAACAGGTTTACCTGGCCTCGATGACAAGAGCTCAACAGCCAGCCGCAAGCCCAAAAGGGTGTCTTTAAAGGCCTGTCTCTGAAATTCTTTTACTCACAGAAATCCTTCCCCCTTCACCCCCTCTCCCTCTCACAGATTGCTGCTGCTTGGATATAGGGCATGGTAAATATTTATTAATTTCAGAGAAATCAGATATTTTATAGAGACAATATGTTTGAGGCTAGCTGTTTCACTCGGGGAAGGTATAGAGGCCCTCTTCCTGGGATGGAGGCCTCCTGTGGAGGTTCCTCAGAATCCATGATACTACTCTTAAGGATCTTCCTTCCTGTTTCATATCAGGAGTGATCAAGAAAGGGACTGGGAAGGTGGCTCAGAAGTTAAAGGCATTTGTTTGCAAAACCTGCTGGCTCAAATTCAGTTCCCAAGCCAACCATTTAAGTTGGACACAAAAAATGGCCTAAGTTTGTGGTGGTATTTTGTTGTGACAAGTGGGCCTGGTGTGCATGCACATACACAGATTTTTAAAAGTGGGGCTGGCAAGGGCTGCGTCTGCACTAATAGCAGGCTTTCCCTGCACACTTGCAAGCTCCTGGAGAGCATCGCCACAGGCTCCAGTGTGGGCCCAAAAAGTCTTGGGCTTGTTAAACGTGAAGACTCCTCAGAGTTGTGAGACATGTAGTGCCCAGCTACTGGAGTTCTTGTTCAGGCCTCTGCTGGACTACAGAGCTGTCCTTCCTGCTTAGGCCCAGCCACCACCTTCCTTCAGTCTCAGGTCTGTACACTGCCCTGGGTTTACTATGTGGATTGATTCCCTGTTGAGAAACCAAAACTGGGTTTCTGGTTGACTTAATCCTTCAGGTATTGTTTAAGTCAAGTGCCTCGCCATCTGTCCTCTCACAACTGGACCTCTGGCCTGGCCAAGAAGAGCCAGTCTACCCTGTAGCTCCTGGGCCCCTGGGGCCTCATTGGCTGCAGCTGTTATTCAGCAGAGCAGGTGACTCTAAGCTGCTTGCTTGTAAACTGCATGTAACACTTCCCACCTCCAAGGCTGACCTCTGAGGACCAGAACAGGCTCTTGGAGGGGAGCCCTCCCCTGTGCATGCTTCTGATGCCACAGAGAAATGTTCCCAGGCATGGTGACCAGCTGGTCCTGTAGTCTTTGGGGCAGTGCACATTTATAACCTGCTGAACCAGATTTGCCTCCAGAGCCAGTACTGAGGAGGGGGAAGGGCTGTGCCAAGTATCCATGCCTCCTATCTCAGCCACTGCCCCTCTGAGTCCTTGCTTGGAGAGGCCTGTTAACGATTGTCCAAGACAGTCCCTCTGCTTCCTCATCATAGTCTCTGGGCAATAGCCTTTCTCCCAGACTTGGTCTGGGAAGAGGCCAGGGCAGCTGACTGAGTAATTTTGGAAGTGGTCAGTGTCGCTCAGTCCTGCATCAGGGCAAGGTTGAGCTAGCTCTACTTTGACTGACTCCTGAGGTACCCCAGATGCAGCTGGGACCAGTCATCTGCCCCTGGGTGGCAAACACCCCCTCCTTCAGCCTCCTTCAGTGTACCTTGGAAATAAGAGCTACACTTCAAAATGTATTCAAGAGATTTCCAATAAATTTTTTCTGTACTTTACAGCTTCCTGTTCTGCAAGTTGTATGAACACCTAGGCCACACTTCACATCTCTATGCCTGGCTGGGTCACCAATAAGCTCCATGGAAAGGGAAGGGTGAGGCCTTGTAAAATTCCAAAAGGCTGCTTGGGCCTTGGGGCCACTGAATGCCAGGCAATTTTGGCTTGGTTAGGAAGCTTCCTAGAGCTTCATTTTCCTTGCACTGTTCCCAGGACAGGGGCTGTATATTTGAATATTCAGTGGTACATTATATGTAAAAGACCACCGTAGTAATATCTCCATGAAAAATTGACCTATCAGCTTTTAAATTTTGTTTTGTTTTTTGAGGTAGGGTCTCCCCCTAGTCCAGGCTGACCTGGAGTTATGTAGTCTCAAACTGACCTTGAACTCTACCTCGACCTCCTGAGTGCTGGGATTAAAGGTGTGTGCCACCACATCCTGTTTCTGCTATCAGCTTTTTATCCCTTTAGTATCTGCAACACCTGATGGCTGAGCAGGGAGAGGGAAGGAAGTGAAGTGGCAAGAAGGCAAAGGCCTGTGTAAGTTTGTTTTGCCACCTTGATCTGACAGACTCCTGCAAGGGCAGTGGGCTCTGGGAACAACCAAACCCAGCAGGGATTAAGGCTTGTCACCCAGGGACTCATCTGAGCCCTGCCTCCTAGCATACTTTAGCTAATGGTGATTGTGTCAGAGGCCAAGATGGTTCTAAATGCAAATGGATATTGCTATGCAGGTTGCCCTGCATGGAAAGGATTATCCTTGGTGATTTCTCTTTGGAGTTCCCAAAAAGCACAGTGTTTAGTCATCCCATAGCCAGCAATGGTGTCTTGCTCCTTTAAAACATCTGGGCTGGGGGTGCTTCCCTTGGTAAAGTATTTACATAAATGTGAGGACTTCAGCCGGGTGTTGTGGCGCACACCTTTAATCTCAGCACTAGGGAGACAGCCCTGGGGTTCACTGGCTAGCTAGTATAGATAAATTGATGAGATGTAGGTTCAGTGAGCAATTGAGGAAGACACTCAAAGTCAACCTGACCTCTGGCCTCATACGTGCACCAGTGTGCGTGCACACACACAGACATTCCCTGTGCTTCACCCAAGACACCTGTTGCTAAGGCTTTGGTAAGCTGGCACTTGTGTAATTGCAGAAGCCCTGCCAAGAGCCCGACCCAAGTAAACAGCCCTCCCTCCCTCCCTGTCTGTCTGTCTGTCTGTCTGTCTGTCTGTCTGTCTATCTTGTTTTCCTGGGTCACTGCCTCAGCATTCCAGTCACACAGCTGAGAGCTGAGCACAACCAATGAAAAGGGAAGCCATCCCTGCTTACTGCCTTGTACCTGGATGAAGGCCACAGCTGTGCCCAGCACTGGCGTTTCTAACCACTGTGGCCAACATTGCCTGAGTTTGTGACCACTTCAACCCAAGCAGAGGAGGAAAAGCAGGCCCTGCAGGAGACACCATAGCCTCCTTAGGGCAATAGGAAAGATAGAGCAAACTCAACTTGATCTTGTTAGCTGTGACAAGTTAAGTTCTATCTTCCTGCCCTCCAAGTGACAAACCATTAACAAAAATAGTCACATAAAAGCCGAGCATGGTGGTACATGCTTGTAATCTTTGTTCTCAGATGGGAGAGGCTAGAGAATCACAAAGTCTCTGGTTCCAGCCTGGACTACAGACTGTGACCCTATTTCAATAAACAATATGAACATAAGATTCATAAGATCTTGGGCTGGAGAAATGGCTCATCAGTTGAAGACACTCAATTTCCCAAAGTGGCGCTTGCATCTGGAGTTCATTTGTGGTGGCAGGAGGCTCTTGTATGCCCATTCCTTCTCATTCTCTTCTCTGTTCTCTGCTTGCAAATATTTTTTAAAAGATTCACCAAAAGCTGGGTGTGGTGGCACATGCCTTTGAACCCATCACTTGAGAGGCAAAGGTAGGAGAAGTGCTGTGAGTTTGAGGCCAGCCTGGGACTACAGAGTGAGTTCCAGGTCAGCCTGGGCTAGAGGGAGACCCTACCTCGGATACAAACAAAACAAACCAATTGGGGTCTGAGGAGACAGCTCAGCAGTTAAAAGTGCTTGCTTGAAAGCCTGCCGACATAGGTTCAATCCTCTACCCATGTAAAGCTGGCCAGGCATTTGTTTGCAGTGGGAAGAAACCATGGTGCATCCATAGACACAGACATGCATATGCACACAAACTGAATATTAAAAAGATTTACCTTTTTTTTTTTCAGTGCTGGGGATGAAATCCAGGACCATGCACATACTAAGCAGGCACTTTACCACTGAGCTCCATCCCCAGCCTGAAATTAACCATCTAACCTTTAAAGCAAAATAAAATGTGCTTCCTGGGCATGGTGGTACACGCTCAAAAGACAGAAGGGAAACCAGACCTTCCATACCGTCTGTGGGGCTAGTGGCAAGGGAAAGAGCCTAGTCTCCTAGGCTGAGGATAGGAAATAAAGGTCACGAGATAAGAATTAAAATCCAAGGGCTTCTCTCACAAAATGGGGAACTGAATTCAACAGGGAATTCAGAGGAAGAAATACAAATGGCTAACTCCATTTGAGAAAATGTTAGTTGTCAATCATCAAAGAAATCAACAATGAAATTCCATCTAACTAGTCAGAATGGCAATCATTTAAAAATCTACCAATAATAGATGCTGGCAAGGATGTGGGGAAAAGGACCCTCATTCACTGCTGGTGGGAATGCAAACTTGTACAACCACTATGGAAAGAAGTGTGGAGGCTCCTGAACAGGATGGATATAGAACTATATAGATGGATATAGGATCCAGCTATCCCTCTACTGGGCATCTACCCCCAAGTTTCTTTACCAAAGTACAGAGACTTGCTCAACCATGTTTATAGCAGCTCAATTCATAATAGTGAAGAATTGGAATCAACCTAAATGCCCATCACTGGATGAATCAATATCAAAGTTGTGGTACATATACACTATGGAATTCTACACAGCTGAAAGGGAAAATGACATCATGAAATTTAAAGAAAAATGGACGAACTTGGAGCAGATCATTCTTAGTGACCACACACAAGAGCAGAAAGCTAAGCACCACATATTCTCCCTCATATATGGTTCCTAACCATGTTAGACCAGAATATTAAGAAAATCCATCAACCTGGACTAAAGCAAGACCCTACCTCGAAAAAAAAAATATCATCAGTGGCTGGTTGTGGTGGCACACGCCGGTAGGATATTGCTGAGGCGGAGGCAGGAGGATCATGAGTTTGAGGCCAGCCTGGGCTACACATTAAAAAAAAAATAAAAAGCCAGGCGTGGTGGCGTACACCTTTAATCCCTGCACTGGGAGGCAGAGGTAGGAGGATCACCATGAGTTCAAGGCCACCCTGAGACTACATAGTGAATTCCAGGTCAGCCTGGACTAGAGCGAGACCCTACCTCGAAAAACCAAAAAAAAAAAAAAAGAAAGAAAATCCATCAGTGAACGGAGAGTTTGTAAAAGGGAATGGATTGAATTGGGGGGGATAGGAGGGTAGGGGGAAGGGAGAGGTGGGGGACTCATATAGTAAACTAAACTAATAATGAATTGACACCATAAAACTCTAGCTCTTACACAGTAAGCTGAGGAAGCCGAGGGCACCACCTGGTAGAGGGGCCATGAATAGAATGGGAGGAAGCCTAAGAATAATTGCTCAAAGCTGGGCGTGGTGGCGCACGCCTTTAATCCCAGCACTCGGGAGGCAGAGGTAGGAGGATTGCCATGAGTTCATGGCCAGCCTGAGACTACACAGTGAATTCCAGGTCAGCCTGGGCTAGAGTGAGACCCTACCTCAAAAAAAAAAGTAATTGCTCAGGCCTGCATCTCCCTTTCCCAGTTATTGGTTTCTTCCCACACTGAGCTGTTGATCAAAAAAACTCAAGAGGTCCCCAAAACACAACAGACTTCTGTCAAAGCTCTTGAATACCTGCCTCAGACCTAAGGTAAGACCCTGTTGCTGAAGAAATCACAGTGTCAGCCGGGCGTGGTGGTGCACTCCTTTAATCCCAGCACTCAGGAGGCAGTAGGAGGAGGAATGCCATGAGTTCAAGGCCACCCTGAGACTACACAGGAATTAATATAGACAGTAGTCACAAGAATGCTGAACACGACTGTATGGAAGAGACCAGCAAGTCAAGAAATGCTCATCTGTGCAATAGTGGCACTAAACCGAGGAGGGTAATCAATGGCAAAATGATTGGCTAAGAGATCCACTTAGTGACAAGGACCCCTTAACTGGAACTGGGTTCCACGGCAAAATCCTATGGGGACCAAGAACCCAGGTTCCAAGGGGAAATTCCCACTACCAGAGAGCTACAGAGAGGCTACACCCATTAGAATCTAGCCAAACTAGCAATGTTGTCTCATTTAACCTCTATTGATGTCACTCTTTGATGGAGATTCTATAATTTTCAGAAGGCAGGGAGAGAGCCGGTGACAACTCAATTCCACCAACAAGACATTCGATGATGGCTGACATCCTGTCAGAAGACAAACCACACCTAGCTTTCACACAGGGCCCAAATGAAACCAATGAGAAAGTGACGAGACTAACAGGAGACCAATCACCACAGCAAGTCTGAAAACCCATGAAAGGTCAATGGAGACAGACACCAACAATACCCAACACAAACAGACAAAGATCCAGAGATACTTAAGAACTCAACAATAAAGCAAACTTAAAACTCACCCCATGACTCAGGGAACCCAGTGGAAGAGGGAGCAGAAAGAATGTAAGAGCTGGGCCGGGCGTGGTGGCGCACGCCTTTAATCCCAGCACTCGTGAGGCAGAGGTAGGAAGATCTCCGTGAATTCAAGGCCACCTTGAGACTACATAGTGAATCCAGGTCGGCCTGGGCTAAGAGTGAGACCCTACCTCAAAGAAAAAACAAAAAAAAAAAAAAAAAGAAAAGAAAGAAAGAAAAGAATTTAAGAGCCATGGTGGGGGAGAATATCCAGAGACATTGCTCCCTCAGCAACAATACATGAGGGGGAAGGAAAAAAAGAAAGAATGAAAAACTGGCTCCCTCTGGTTCAGTTCATACTCCCTAACCTATGGACAGATCCAGTATGAACATTAAGGAAGGACCCCAGTGGGTAGGGGACAGAGGGGAGGGAAACAGGGACACATTCACAAGATTTGCTCATACAATGTATATACTTATCCATAAAGATATTTTTTTTAAAAATCCAAGGGTTTGAGAGATTGCTCAGTGGTTAAGGAGCTTGCCTGCAAAGTCTAAGGAGCCGGATTAAATTCCCCAGTACCCACATAAAGCCAGATGCAGAAGATGGCATGCCTTTGGAGTTCATTTGCAGTGGGTAGAGTCCATGGCATGCCCATTCTCTCTTTTTCTCTCTCTCATAAATATAAAATCCAAGATGCACATGAAGTTGGCACTATCAAGGACATTCTGGTCACTCTTGTAATTTACCATAGATATTTCTGGTCCTCAGAAGAACATTTTCTGATAGCTTATGACTCACCACTTTGAGCTGGTGAGTGATGGGACCAGGATTCAAACCCTTGTGTGACTAGAAAGCAAGCCCACCCTAGTGTCTATCCACCACAGTCCAATCTAGTTTCTCTCTTGCAGGGTTTGCACTGGGAGAGGAGGCCCTGTTCCTGGGACATGACACAGGGGACCAACTGGGATGGTGCATGTGCAGAAGCATGGAAGGTGACTAGATACTTTGCCACCTGGAGGATGGTCACAAAATGCCTCTGATCTCACAAGTGAAGATGGCTAAGGGGAACAAACAGTAAAGTAGGACCTTCTCTCTGGGCCTAACATACTTGTTACCATGACTACCCCCCAGTTACATAGGTCTTAGAAGTGCTGGAGTGTAGCCGGGCGTGGTGGCACAAGCCTTTAATCCCAACACTCAGGAGGCAGAGGTAGGAGGATCACCATGAGTTCAAGGCCACCCTGAAACTACAGAGTGAATTCCAGGTCAGCCTGGGCTACAGTGAGACCCTACCTCGAAAAACTAAAAAAAAAAAAAAAGTGCTGGAGTGTATAGAGGTGGAAGGTTGCCGCCATGTTTGGGTGGGACTTTTATGTGGTGCAGCTGTTTGGGGGCATGTTCAAGACAAACTCATTAGTTCACTCTGCTAGACTTGGGTGGGGTCATTTCTTTGTTGCTGGTGCTCTTTTCGGGACAACAGATGGAGTGGGGAAGGGACTTGAGCTCAATCTTACCATCAATCACACCACACTTCCCACCCAGTTCTGAACCTCAAGGCCTCATTTCCTTACCAGCCAGATAGGCAGTTTTCCATTTCCATTTTTTTTTAAATATATTTTATTTATTTGAGAGAGTGAAAGGTAGAGGAGAGAGAGAGAGAGAGAGAGAGAGAGAGAGAGAGAGAGAGAGAGAGAGAGAGAGAAAGAATGGGTGCACTAGGGCTTCCAGCCATTTCAAACTCCAGACGCTTGTGCCACCTTGTGCATCTGGCTTTACATGGGTCCTGGGGAATCGAACTCAGGTCCTTTTGCTCTACAGGCAAACACTTTAACCACTGAGCCTTCTCTCCAGCCCTTCATTTCTATTTTTATTGAAATACAAAAAGTGCAAATGGTGAAATACATGATTGGTGTCAAGGAAGTCATTAACTGTCAATGTGAATACTTGATTCACAGTACAAGTGCCCCCAGTACAGACCAACAGGGCAGGGGCAGAAAGACAAGATAGATTCAAAAGGCTCCCCAGCAAATGGGGTGTGAGCAACACTTGATACACAAAGGGCAAAGGCAGAGTGGCCCAAGCTGGGCCAAGCTAGAGACGAGGGACAGACAACCAGCAGCAGCCCTCGACACTGGGAAGCCTGACACATAAATGGCCTGGGGAGAAAGCCCAGTGAGGTCAGGCCCAGCCCTACCTGTGAGATGGTCAGTGCGGACCCCCACAAGAGCTAGAGCTGTGGTACTTGCCTAGTACCAGGGTGACCTGGCTGCGGGAAAAGGTCCCCTGGGCTCATCAGGATGGAGTAGAATGATGGTTATCAGCCATTACTGGGGTCAGGAGCTCAGAGGCTAGCTACCATAATCCTTTAGGAAGTTGCTAGGATCCACCTGGCAGGGGCTGAACTACTAGCATAATCTGCCCCTCTCATAGGCCTCTAAGCTCTTGCCTCTCCAAGAGTTCCCAGGCTGGAGGTGAGAACCATCATGGATCTCGAGGCACTGAGTCACCTCTAGCCAGAGCAGGGTCCAGAGTGACTCCACAACAGGAGAGACCCAAGGCATGGAGGGCTGGGGGCACTGATCCCACCTGACACTAGACTCCCGGGAAGTGGAGGGACCCTTTCAGTGGATGCTGGGATTCTGAGTCTTGTCATCCAAGTCATGGCAGAAAGAGGGAGTCAGGACCTCCAGGGGACAGTGCCACTTGGGAGGGGTGGACTCAGGAGGCAGAAGTGGCAAGTCAACTCTAGCCTTATTCCTTGGCTGTGGAATTACTACCCAAGGTTGAACTGCTAGGGAAGACAGGAACAGGGTACCTGCATGTAGGCCAACATGAAGCAGGACTTTAAAAAGCAGGACAAGTGATCAGAAGGGGAGGCACCCAGGCACAACCAATCCAAGCAAAGGAGGTCAGCTGTCCATTCCCCAGCAATCAAGAAGGAGGGGACCAGCCTTAGCTACCAGCCCAGCCAGCAGTGATTTAGTCATCCATGGTTGCCAGGGCAACAGAGGCAGAAGAAAAGCAGGAAAGGGTTACTGGGCTCACTCAGTCCTTCTCCAGCTAGAAGAGCCAAGCCCAGCTCTGGAGAGAGGCAGTGAGAAGAGTAAGGCGAAGTGTCTTCTGGTAACCAAGAGGCCTCCAGGGCTAGTAAGGTGGACTGGACAAAGGGAGAGGAGGGGCTGCCCAGTTAGTAGGCTCCAGCACCCACTTCCTGGACTTCAGGACCCCGTCCTAGGCAGGAGCCCCAGGCTCCTATAAGGCTGATGCTAGGAGTAAGTGTCCAACTGGGCTGCCAGAGGGTCTGGGCTCAGGGCTCTCTCGAGTCAGGGGTGGTGAACAACTCCTCTTGATGATCCAGGAGGAACTTGGTGAAGGTGTTGATGGGATTAATGGCCTTGAGGGTGATGGCGGCATCCTTGGCCCACAGCAGATTAGGGCCAAAGACTACAGCTAGGTTAGTGTTGGTCATCTTGTTCTGGTCACAGTGGGCAGAAATCTGTGGAGGGAATTGAGGGCTGCAACAGAAGCACGGTTGGTCCCTACCTCCCACTCTCAGCAACTGTGTCCAGGGCAACTGAGGCTGAGGCAGTATCTCCTGCTCCCTTCACTCCTAAGTGGGCAGTGGAGGCAGAGGGGCAGCTCACCTGTACCAGGAAGGCAGTCAGGTATTGAAGAACCTGGTAGTTCTCCTCTGGCAGTGTCTGGAGGACCTGCTGTGTTGCCTCCACTCTCTGGCTCTCATCAATATCTGAGAGGAACAGGGCTCAGGTTATAGGGGCAGGAAGTCTGGATGTGAGCTCCAACCAGACTTCCTGGGAGACACCTAGGCCCCCAAGCCTGCAGGGTGGAGGGACGGACAGGCATTCACAGCCACCCTGAGTTTAGTTCAAACCCTGGCAGAGGACCTGCATGGCTGGGAAAGGAAGAGAGCAGAACTCACTGAGGAAGCCCACAACGTGGGGGTAGAGGTCAAAGGTTAGCAGGGGCTCAGGAAGCTCACGAAGGAAGGTCTTGAGGATGACTGCTGGCAGGTGCAGTTCATTGTATTGGTCGAAGTCCACTGGCAGCCCTGGGTGGAGGAGGCAGGACAGGGTGAGGGACAAGGGTGAGGTTGACAGGCCCCACACATCCTGACTTGGCTACTGCTCCCAGGGAGCCCCTCTTGAATCTGTCTCTCCTCTTCCTCTGTGACAAGGGGATAGAGGTTCAGACTATGGGGACCTGGCACACACAAGTTATTCCTTGCCTTTGAACAAGCCTGAAGCCAGGGCTATAGAGCATAAAGATGTGCAGCCAGGCAGAATTAGGACCCATGCTGTTACACCAAAAACTAACAAAACCACTGACAGAAAGACAATTTGGGATGTTGTTTACACAGCAGTAGGAGGGTCACACATATGACACACACTGACACACACACACAGTCTGGACTGGCTCTGGGGCCAGGCCAACTCACCCATGTTGTACTTCTGCTGCACTTCCCGTACAACCTGGGTGTTGGCCGACCTCCGGAAGATGCCTTCAGTGGTGAGAGCTGGGAGACAGTGGGGCCTGGTAAGTGTCAGAGCTCTGGGCAGTAGGTGACTTCCCTGCTCATTCTATCTTGAGGTTCCAGGCAGGTTCAGTAGGGTGCATCTCTCTCGGCTCTGCCCAGAGCTTCTCCGGGGGAGCTAAGGATAGCGTGGCATTGGAGTCAGTGGCCCCAGGGCTGTGGCACTCACCATGGGCCTGCAAGTAGGCAACGGTCTCCCTAAGCACAATGGGAATGGGATCCTGCTCTGGGTTCTTCTCCTGGAGGCTGTGGGAACAAGGGCATGGGCTAGGGGTGCACCTCAGCTTGGCCCCCAGCAGTCCCAGGCCTGCCCACCTTATGCATACTTACTGTTGCAGTGAGACTCCAAACTGCTGGTTGGGTAGGGGGGGTCGCGGTGGCATGGGCTTGGGGGCTGTTGCAGGGCTCTTCTGAGTGGATTTCAAGAAGTCATCGTACCTGGGGGAGCAGATAGGGCAGGGGTCAGGCCCTCTATCAGCTTCTGGAGTCACAAAGCCAACTTTACCTGGCCTTTACTGTGTTCAGAACGGGCCTACTGCTTACTACACACGAGAAAACACTGCAGAGATTCAAACAGAAACAAGGCTTGATTTACCTCTGATAACCCTATCTGCTATCTCTGAATTGTGCCAATACTTTCTCCCATTTCCCTCGGGTCTTCAGGGTTCCCTGGGTTCCTCTAGGTCCTCTTCCCCCTCAAAAACGACACGCACACACCCAGCCTGCCTCACTTGAGCACTTGGCGAGGGATCCCCAGCTGCTCCAGCTTCACATGTTCACTCAGCTCACTCAGATAATTCACGTAGAAGATCTTCCGCCCAAACTTGAAGCTGCAGGCAGAGGGCTGGGCTGGGCTCAGGCCTTGCCAGAGTGGGTACGAGGGGATTTGTGGAGACCCCCCCCCCCCGCCACCACCTGTGCGACCTGCTCACCTGATGAGGGGTTTGAAGAGAATGAGCAGGGTCTTGATGAACATGGTCGGGTGCACAATGTACAGGGCCTTAATGTTCTTCTTGTACCTGCGGGACAGGGCTGGTCCTTCCCTTTCTTGTTTCCTTTCCCCTTTCCTTCCCGTTTCTTTCCTTCTTTTTTAAACTCAGGGTCTTTTTTTAGCACAGGACAGCCTTAAACTTGCTATGTAGCTTATGACTGAACTTTGTTCCTCTGGCCTCCACATCCTGAATGCTGGGATGGAGGTTTGTGTCACCACACCCAGATTATCCAGGTTTCCAACATGCTAGGCAAGAACTCTACCAACTGAGCTACATCTCTCTGCCCCCTAACATTCTTAATGGTGTGGTTCATTACCAGAAAGAAATCTAATTCAAACTAACTGCAGGAAATGTCTGTGGGGTAGCTCTTCTAAGGGAAGGAGGGTCCTTGGGGAGGCTAAGGATGTCACGTTTCCCTCCCCACCTCTTGTCTGTCAGTAACCCAAGTTCTAGCTCTCCTGCCAACATTGGTATCTACGCATTTGCACGCTACCTCTCTTTGAGGACAGTTTTTTGGGTTTGTCTGTGTGTTGTGTTCATGAGTGGGACCAAATGCATGCCACAGCTTCTGGCTTTTACGTTGGGTCTGGGGACTGGATCAGGTGTTCACAGTTAATGGCAGGCACTTTATCTACTGAGCAATCTCCCCAACCTTGAAGACTGGTTCTTAATGGATAGTTTCTGATTACACACAGCAGGCATGCAAGATGTCACTGTTGTGCCATTTTACAGATTAGGGAGCAAGAGGCTCAGAGTTTGAGTAACATGAAAAGTCATAAAGCGAGTAATTGGGGAAAATGGAATTTAAGCCTAGGTCCTCTGGACTTCAGATCTTTTTATTATTATTGTTTTCTGTTTGTTTGAATCTTTTTGTTTGTTTGGTTGTTTTTTGAGGTAGGATCTTGGGTCTAGCCCAGGCTGACCTGGAATTCAGACTCAAGCTGGCCTTGAACTCACAGCGATCCTCCTACCTCTGCACCTGAATGCTGGGATAAAAGGCCCGGCTCAGATTTTTTTGTTTGTTTGTTTGTTTTTCGAGGTAGGGTCTCACTCTAGCTCAGCAGATTTTTTTTTTTATTTACCCAGGTGGGGCCTCTGCTTCCTACAGGCATAAAATAAGCTTCTGCCCAGAGGACAGCCTAGAGCTAATGGTTTAGAGCCACCTGTTCCAGGCTCTGGAGCCCCACCCCCAGGACCCAACCCACTTGCGGTCAAACTCTCTGTAGGCATCACGCAACCAGCTGAGGGAGGGCTTGTTGTCACTGGTCAGGCCATGGTGCAGGTAGAGCAGTGTGTAGTCACTCTCCACATACTGGTCCAGTGTGTGTTTCAGGTACCTTCAAGAGAAAAGCCTAGGGCTCAGGGCAGAGCACTACCTAGCATGTGTCTCAGAAACACAGTAAGAAAAACCCTTTCAAACTAGCCCTGTGCACAAGTGTGGCCCAAGTTAAGACAGAAACCAGGGAGTTTCCGTCTTACATCACCACTCCCTTGTCGACATCCCTCCCCTATATCATCAATTCTGGCTGCATAGTCCATCTCCAGGTTCCCGGAAGAGGGTAGCACCTGGACCTAATGGACATAGAAGAACACTAGCAGGAGACCTGAGTCCTACTTACAGGAAAAGGATGACATCTCCTACCAGGATTGTACTGAGTCAGCAATAAGGACAGATAGTCACTGCTTATCAATAAAAGCTTTTAGCAGGGCGTGGTGGTACATGCCTTTAATCCCAGCACTTGGGAGGCAGAGGTAGGAGAATTGCCGTGAGTTCAAGGCCATCCTGAGACTACATAGAGAATTCCAGGTCAGCCTGGACTAGAGCAAGACCATACCTCAAAAAACCAAAAAATAAGAATAAAAATAAAAATAAAAGCTTTTAGTGTCTGCCAGGAACTTCAATCCATTACCTCATTCTTCACTCATAACAACGAAGGCTGAAGTAATCCTCATCTTACTAAGGAGGGCAATCAGCAGAGAGGTCAAGTTTGTGGTGGGTCCAACCCCAAACTGCATTCCAGACCTGGGGATAGCTCTGCCTTTTACATGTGAACTCTGGTACAGGTTGTAAAACACAGTGACCCTTTCTTCTTCCCCCCCGAAAGTGCTCCCACGGTGTGCACCTTTAATCCCAGTAATCTCAGAAGGCAAAGAGGGGCATCACTGTGAGTTCAAGGCCAGTCTGGGACTAGAATGAGTTCCAGGTTAGCCTGGGCTAGAGTGAGACCCTACCTAAAAAAAAAAAAAA
>PVHP010034214.1:0-19034 GCA_004024765.1 Zapus hudsonius
AGGCCCACAACCCAAGTTTCCTGGACCTTTTAATGAGGCCGCCTATATAGAAATAGAACATATTTTTACTGCAGACCTTATGCCCCTCCTAGCCGAAGACAAAGTCATCGCTCAGCTTCCTGAGGCCTTCCTGGTGAGCTGTGAGAATGACATCCTCCGAGACGATACCTTGCTCTATAAGAAGCGCCTGGAAGACCAGGGGGTCCCTGTGACCTGGTACCATGTGGAGGATGGCTTTCATGGCTGCAGCATTTTGTTTGATAAGAAGCTTTTCTCATTTTCTTGTGCCATCAAAATTGTAAATGCTCTGGTCAGTTACATAAAGAGCATTTGATGGTGCGTCTGGGCCCTGTGTGGATGGCCAGTGTCACTGCTGAGACCTTTCCTGAGATCTGTTTCATTGAGGAAGAAGATGCTGAAGCTTCCTGGGTCCAGGAAGGATGCGGTGTAAGAAAGGATTGCTGACTTCCTGCTCAAGAATATCCAACGTGTGTCTTTCCTTCCCATGCCAACAATATCCAGTGTTGCATCTAGCAATGTTCTCTACTATTGTCTTTCAGGTCAAATAAATATCAAAGTGAGAAAAAAAAGAAACCTTTCACTTTTTCTTGAGGGGGCTCAGGACATTGTGGGGAGCTGCTTATACCTTAACTGCATTGACGCCATTTTGACGGTCTCCGCCATTTTCTCTACTAACCAAAGCTAAGTTTTCTATTTCTCCTCTTAAGTTTCCTTTTCCCACCTGCTAGGCTCTTTTCTAGAAATCACGTGACCTCCCATTTCAGTCAGGTCGCTTGGCAACCCAGCTACTCAAGTTCTTACGCAGAAGTCCACATACTTCCTCCTGCGAGAGGGTTTATAAGCACCCGCCTGAGCCCCAATAAAACAAGACTTGATCAGACCCCTGTCTTGTCTCCATTCTTCACGTCTCTTGTCCTTTTCATTCTCATCCCCTCCTTTAGGGTCTTCGTTGACTGACCTACAGGCCGGGTCAGGACATGGTTCAGCAAGTAAGTACACTTGATGTGTAAACATGAGAACCTGAGTTTGAGTCCCAGCACTCACTCACAAAGTCAGGCATTGGGGCTGGAGAGATTTCTCAGTGGTTAAGGCACTTGCCTGCAAAACCTAAGGAACCAGGTTGCATTCCCCAGTATCCGCGTAAAGCCAGATGCAAAGAGGCATATGTATTTGGAGTTCATCTGCAGCAGCTGCGGGCTTTGGCAAGCCCATTCTCTCTCTCTCTCTCTCTCTCTCTCTCTCTGCAAATGAATAAATAAATAAATAGATAGATAGTTGGGAATGGTCATTCATGCCTATGATTCCAGTACTGACATTTATGGTTTCAGAGGGTTCTCAGGTCACCATATAAAGGAAGGCATGTTGGAGCTCAGGGCATTTGGGAGCATGTGAAAGATACTCCTTACACCTGCCTTCAAAGGACTTTCTGTAGTGACATGTGGATCAGTGGACTACTTGGGGGTCATTGCGCACCAATACCCCTGTTTATCCAGGGAGCTGGGCGGACAGATTCTTGGGTGGCCGTGAACTCATGTCTCTTGGGAGACAGTTTCAGTGAACAGCTCATTTATTTGGTGGGGAGAATGACATTTATCCAGGAAGAAGAGGGAGGCGCAGGGGTATAGGTCACAAGGTGATTGGTGGGGGGTGAGGTAGTTTTCGGATGCTTATTAGCATAGAGGGGCTGACACTCTCTGTAGCTAGATCATGTGTCACAGGAATGGAGGGAGTTATGTGACTCTGGTCATGTAGTGGATGGAGACAGCTGCAGGGGAGTTGTATCCTCATCAGGATTTCTCAATTGTAGTAGTTGAAATCATTTTTTTTCAGATGCAGATCATTGTCTGAGCTTGAGGTTGTATCCTGGAGTAGGGAATATATTTTAAGTAATTAGTTTATTTAGAGGCAATAGACTTGAAGTATCCAACATAAGACAATTGTTAAAATAAAATCCTAGATAGAGACTCTGTGATTACCCACAATAGAGCAGAGTTTGGTCTTATCAAATCAGAACAGCTGAGTTCTAATATAGCCCTTGGTGAATCTGTTTTTGAAAGAGAAAGTATGTGACAACCAATGTTGTTAGTTTAACTTCAGACATTAATTAACCTGATGTACAGTAGAGATCTTTATAAACATAAGACAATTTTATGTTTTATCTATGACAGAAATTTTACAAAAACTTAACTAAGTTATCTCAACATATTTTACCTAACAGGAGGATAGCAGCCACAATGGCTGAAATTAAATCTTTTAAGTTACATAAGTCTGATGATGATCATTTGATAGAATTAGCATGAACAAATCAAACATGGTCCCCTATCCCAAGGACTGATCCAGATGACCCATGGAGGAGGATATCCAGCTGATTGAGGATGAGGGGGCATCGGGGAATTGGGGATAACAACTCATTGTTTGCCCACTAAATAATGTAACGCATTATGGACAATAAAAAACCCCTGCAATGTCTTTAGGTATAAGAACCTTTTCTTAGAAAATTAACATTAGTAAGCGAACCTTTATCTTAAAATTTCAGTTTCCCCAATAATTAACACATTGACAAATAAAGAAATATAGCCATCTTGGATGAGTACCTTAAAGTGTCCTTTTTTTATATCTCTTAAACCATGAACAATTTAGTATTTGTGGGCTACTGATGAGTAACCTTAACTATAAAAGGGAGAAATAAAAGAATTTATATTGGTTGTTTTTAATACCTTAATCATCTGATTTCCTTAAGAACAGCTCTATGGCAATATCTGTTTTTATTTTGATATATATCTTAGGCAAGCCTAATGCTGAGCCTTTTAAAATAGCCTTTAAATATCCATGGACAGATTAATATAGCTAGGACTGGAGAGCTAGGAGTGACTGAGCCAGAAACTGTAACTGGAGCGATCAGGTCCAGCTGACAGTAGTGGTCAGTTTAGATGGTTTTACAAGTAAAAGAATAGTTGTACTCCATCCTATAAAAAAGTTAGGTTAGAGAATTATTTAGTACTTAAAATTGACTTGTGGTGGTCACTTTTTCCTAAAGAGTGTTGTGACCAGTCTTTTTGACAGAAAAAAAAAATTAGTTTTCTTACTAAAAGAGACTAAGCAAATACCTTTGGAAATCATTATATCTAACATAGAAATTTATAGTTGGCGCTTTTACTAAAATTGAGGAGTAGATCCTTTTCTCCCCCAAGAATGCCAGATGAGTATAACCATTAAACAGTCTGATCCTTAACACAGGCCAAACAAGCCCTACTTCCAAAGGTTACCCAGCCTTCGTAACCATGCCACAGGACTGGATAGGTAGCATAGTTGATAGCGTTTGCCTAAAATGTATGACGATTCCAGCACTATATAACTAAGAGTAGTGGCACATGCCAATAACCCTGGCACTTGGGTGGTAGGTGCAGAATAATCAGAAATTGGAGGTCATCCTTGGCTACATAGAAAGTTCAAGGCCAGCCTAGGCTACACGAGAGACTCTGTCTCAAAAATAGAAAAACAGGAAGATAAAGAGTTTGCTCAATGGTTAGAGGCACTTGCTTGTAAAGCCTGCCAACTTGGGTCCAATTCCTCAGGCATCCATAAAACCAGACTGGCATTTGTTTGCAGTGAGAAGAGAGCCTTGTGTGTGTATAACACACACACACGCACACAACACACAGTAAGTAAACTTTTAAAAGGAAAGCAAACAAAGTAATGATGTAAGCTGGGAACCAAGCTTTTTACCAAGGGACATTTCACATTTAAACCATAACAAGTACATGGTCAGCTACTAACACCTTTAATCCTAGCACTCAGGAAGCAGAGATAGGAGGATTGCTGTGAGTTTGTGGCCACCCTGAGACTACATAGTGAATTCCAGGTCAGCCTGGGCTAGAGTGAGACTTTATCTCGAAAGACCAACAAAACAAAACTCTAAAGAATGTAAGAATCTTGGGTTGGGAAGATAGCCCTGTGTCTAAAGGTGTTTGCTTGCAAAGCCTGCAAAAGCCTAGGCTCAGTCCCTAACAGCCATGTAAAATCAATTGCACAGAGTGATATATGTGTCTGCAGCTCATTTGCAGTGGTGAGAGGTCCTGGCATATTCTCTCTCTCTTATAAATTAAGAAGACCTCAATAATCAAAAATGCAGATACAGTTCTGATGCCCGTGGCTGAGGGAGGAAGATCCAGGGAAATTTTTACCTTGGAACAGGACTTAAGCAGGCTGACATCTTATTTAGAAAGGTGTAGCTGGGGCCTTATGGACAATAAAGATGTTTTATGGTCCAGCAGCCAAAGCTTTGGTGGGCCCTTTCACCTTTGGGGTCATAGAGCCTGGAGTAAGACCTATTACTTTCTTTGGATACATAGGAGGTAGTATTGGCAGAAGGATCCCAGATGCAGAAAGTAAACTCACAGCTAAAATACATGTCTGCTGCCCTAAGGACAGGTGTGAATTCCTCTTGGTGGGATGCTCCCAGTCTTACCTGTCCATCTGCTGTGGATGTGCTAGTCTGGTTCTATAGGGAGGAACACTACCTTGTGGGTTGAGTTTGGGTCTCAGCTGGTGACACTATCACTGGGCAGGGGTGGAAATTAGGTTTTCCTAAGGCACAAAGCTGTGTTTCCTTTCCCTTCCTGGGATGCTCTAACACTGTCACAAACGTAGTAGCATAAAACAACAGGAATGTATCCTCTTGGGTTGGAAAGATGGTTCAGCAGTTAGGTGTGTTTCCTGCACAAGCATAGGGCCTGAAGAGGTCTGAGACTGCCCAAGTTCAAATCTCCAGATCCCATGTAAATAGCTGGGCAAGGCCACACGGACCTGCAACCCCCATCCTGCAGGGAAGCAGAGGTCCTGCAAGCTCCGGAGTCTGTAAGAAAAAAACCGAGACTCCTAAGACCAGGGCAGAAGAGCTGTGAACAGGACAGCAGGTGAGCAACCCCACTGTAGGCAACAGTGTGGGCCAAGGGCATATAAAGGTGTATATACCACATACTCACATATAAAAATAAATAACTGGGCATGGTGGCTCGTGCCTTTAATCCCAGCACTTGGGAGGCTGAGGTAGGAGAATCACTGTGAGTTCGAGGCCACCCCAGGTCTGTGAATCCCAGGTCAGCCTAGGCTAGAGCAAGACCCTACCTCGAAAATCCAAATAAATAAATAAGCATTATCTTGCAGTCTGAGGTCAGAAGTCCAGCATGGCTGCATATCACTGCATTCTTTCTAGAGAATGCAGGGAAGACAGTATTTTCTGTGTACACATTCTTTGGTGATGTGACCAGGCTCGCCTCCAACTCAGCTATCCTCCTACCTCAGCTTCTTTGTGCTAGTATTATAGGCATGCATCAGCATTCTGGCTTTGTCTTTTTTTTCTTTCTCTCATTACTTTCTGTTATTTCTCTTCTATCTCTTTCTATTAGTTCCCTAAAGAGTTTTTGTTCTGCTTTCATGTCATGTCTTTGTATTTCTTCTTTTTAAAACTGTCTCTTCAACTCATGAACCTATTTGTTCATTAGATGGTATGTTGTTACAGTTTTTAAAAGGTGAAAGATTTATGTGATCTGAAGAGAAACCAGAGTATGTTATAGTTTTTAATTTCTGTAATTCTTTTTCTAGTCTAGATATTCATCCCCTGTCTGATGTATCCGCGGCAAGATTTTTTTTTCCTACTCTAGTTCATTCTGATGATCACATTCTTTGTTGTGCTACAGCTTCTTCTTTTCATGTAATCCCATTTGTCAGTTCTTAAGATTATTTCTTGTGGTAGTGGAGTCCTCAGAACTCCCTTGCCAATGCTTTTACCTTGCAGTGACTTGCCTGTGTGTTCCCTATGTGTTCCTCTGGTCATTTCAAAGTTTTAGGTCTTTGAGGGCCTTTGATATATTTTGAATTGATTTTTGTTTTGCAGGATGAGAGACGGAGGCATCTAGTTTTGGCCTTCCTCATGTGGAAATCCAGTTTTCCCAGTAACATTTGCAAAGGACACTCTTGTCTCCAATGTATGTTATTGATGGTTTTGTCAAAAATCAGATGACTGTAGCTGTTGGGCTTATTTTCGGATCCTTCTGTATTCTATTGGTGCACCTGTCTTTTGTTGTTGGCAGGACCAGGCTGTTCTTGTTTACCCTTTTCTTGACAACCTCTATGCATACGCACAGCATACATGATCCTACCACCTTTCCTTTTCCCCTCCCAAATTTCCCCTCCACCAAACCCCTTCTTTCAAACTTGCCTCTCTTCTATTTTGACGTCACCACTTTTCCCTCCTATTATGCAGGTCTTGTGTAAGTAGTGTTAACCACTGTGAGGTCATGAATACCACAGACACTTTGTGCCTGAAATACAGTGTTGCAAAGTATCCCCTACCTTTGACTCTTACATTCTTTCTTTAATGGTCCCTGAGTCTTAGAATGCGTGATAGTGATTTCTTACTTAGTGCTAAACACTCCACTGTCATTTCTTCCCAGCATCTTGGTGAGTCACCTCAGTCATCACCACAATCTGAAGAAGAGAAACTTCTTTAACAAAAAGTGAGAGTAGCACCAATATATGGGCATAAATATAAGTGTTTAGAGGGCAGTTTATTGGGCATACTGTGTCCATAACCAGGCAATTGTATTTATTTCCCTACTAGGGCTTATGATCTCCCTAGCCACAGACTTTTCAGTAGGTTGTCAGTACCAGGCATGAATTCCCTCAAGTGGACTGGGTCTCAAGTTTAATCAGAAAGCAGTTGGTTTCCTCCATAACAGACATGCCACCATTGCACCAGTCGATACATTTGACCTGGCTGGCCAGCCATAGAGCTTGCAGGATCCACTGCTGGTTATGACCATTGATGACTCTTCTCCCCCAACAGGCTACACAGCTCTTCCCAGCATCATGATAACAAGTCAGCAGGAAGGAGGCTTCCCGCTCAGCTCCAGCTTGATTTCTCAGCGAGCTACGGCTCAAGCATGTGATATCTTCAGCAATAGGGTCTTACCATTTAGTTCTGGGGGGGGGTAAACAAAAGCCTGGGAATTGCCAAAAATTTTTAAAAGGAAAAAAGAACCAGGTATGGTGTTGCATGCCTTTAATCCCAGCACTCGGAAGGCAGAGGTAGGAGGATCACCATGAGTTCAAGGCCACCCTGAGACTACATAGTGAATTCCAGGTCAGCCTGGGCTAGAGCGAGACCCTACCTCGAAAAAAAAAAAAACAAAAAATAAATAAATAAAAAAAGAAGAATGAACAAACATGCTCTCAAACTACTCCAAAATATAGAAAGGGGAAAAAATGCTACCAAACACATTTCTTAAAACTGGAATTATCCTGATAATCAAACCAGATAAGGATACAACAAAAAAGAAATCTATAGACCAATTTTCCTGATGAATATAGATGTAAGAATTCTCAAAAAGTATTTCAAACTGAACTCAACAACATTAAGTTCAACATTAAAAACAACTCATAAACTAAACTGGTTTTATATCAGAGATGCAAGATAGGTTCAAAATATTCAAATCAATAAATAGAACATTGGGGCCAGAAAGATGGTTCAGTGGGTAAGAGTGCTTCTCGTGCAAGGATGGGAACTTGAGGGGGTTGGTTCCCTGGCACTTACATAAACAGCTGGGCATGCACATCTGTCAGGAGAAGATCCAGTCTGGAATCAACAAGAGACTCAGTCTCAAGGAACACATGGATAAGTGATGTACGGGACTTTTGAAGTTCTTCTCTGGCCTTCACTCAGGATGTGTGCATCTGTACACACAAATACATGTACACACTACACACACACACACACACACACACACACACACACACACACACACACACACCAGCAAATAGGCAGGGGGAAGGAAAAGAAGAGATTTCCTTCCTCTTGAACTTCCTTACATTCTTTCCCCTATTAAGAGGGCCACCTACTCTGGAGGAAGGGCTCATTCTGAGGAGGGACCTCTTTTTTAGTTAATCCTTCCTGTAAGCAACCTCAGAGACCCACTCAAGATTACTGGGCTGGAGAGATAGCTCAGAGGTTAAGGCACTTGCCTCCCGTGCCTAAGGCCCTGGGTTCAATTCCCCAGTACCCATATAAGCTAGACCCACAAGGTGGTGGCCCTGGCTCTCTCTCTCTCTCTTTCACTCTCTATCTCTCTGCTTGAAAATGAATAAAATATTAAAAAAATATTACTGTAGATTCTTAATAGGTCACATTGACAACAAAACTTAACCATCACAATAAGTAAAGTAAGTAGGTAGACTTAGGGGCAGAAATCAAATGATCATCTTTTAAAAAATATCTTTATTATCCATAATTAGATGCATTTTATGAGCAAATCTTATGATGGTATCCCCATTTCCCTCCTTCCTGTCCCCAATCCACTGGGGATCCTCCTCTGTGGGCATACTGGATCAGTTCATGGGGCAGGGGGTTATGAATTGCTCTAGAGGTATCCAGTCCCCCCCCCCCCTTGTGCGTGATTGCTGAAGGGGGTAATGTCTCTGGATATTCTCCCCCACCATGGTTCTTATCAAATGATTATCTTGATCCATGAAGAAAGGCATTTAACAAAGTTTAACAACCCTTCATTATAACAACCTTGACAAAACTAGAAATATACTGAACATACTGCAATATAATAAAGGCTATATATGATCTATTGCTTTTTTACCTTATTTTCCTGAGATAGAGTCTCTCACTAAACCTGGAGCTACCCATTTTTGGTTAGACAGGTTGACAAGGGAGTTCCAGCAACCCTGTTATCTCTGTCCCCATCAGCACTAGGGTTAAACAGGCATTCATGGACATGACTTTTTTTTTTTTGGTTGTTGTTACATGGATTCTGGGGCTCAAAGCCAGGTCTTTGTGCTTACATATCAGGCATTCTTACCCAGTGGACCATCTCTTCAGGACCCATATATTCCTGTAAATAATCTGGCTATTTTCCTGTGTCCTGAAACCCAGAGTGAAGCTGAATACAATAGTAGACCTGTTTATTATGGCAGAAGAAATTTCAAGACAGTATAACATTAAGGCTGTGTTGTAGTTATTAGTGCTTTTAGCCAGGCGTAGAGTGAAAATAGATAACTTCTAAAATAGTAGAGAAGAAATACTTAAAAGCATGCAGTTTAGCCAGGAAAAAAGGGTCAAGATATTGTAGCAAAATGAGCGTGAGCTCACTGCCTGCCCCCCTCCCCCCCATTCACTGTTACATCCTACTGATGTTTGTCTGCCTGGGTGGCGAATCTCATTGCATGAAGTGAGAAACTGTCAGGGCTCTGAAGTTCTGTGAGATAAGGAAGAGACAAGGCTGGAGGATACCTGGGGGGAATATCTGAATTTCCTGAAACCTATTGTAAATGTGTAAACTGCTAGGTGATAATAACTTGCATGTGTAATGTCACATACCCTACTTTGTAATGACCATAAAATTCCTTTGTCAACTGGGGTGCAGGGCCTAAGACCTTTTTCCTGAGCTTCGAGCCCTGGCCCCGGGCTTAAAATAAAACTTCACTTTCCTCTTGCCAAAGCAGTCTTTTGTCACTGGGTATTTCTGCAACAAAGAAAGCACCAATAAAGCAGATGTGAATATCTAGCACCATTTGGGACTGGAGAAATGGCTCAGCAGTTAAAGGTACTTGCTTGCAAAGTCTGATTGTCCAGGTTTAATGGCCTGGATTCAATTCCCTAATACTCAAATAAAACCAGATACACAAAGTAGCCCATGCATCTGGAGTTTGCACTGGCAAGAGGCCCTGGTGTGCTTATTCTCTCTCTCTCTCTCTCTCTCTCTCTCTCTCTCCCCCCTCTCTCTCTGTCTTGCAAATAAATAAAAAATTTCAAAAGTGAAATTTTGCTGCATTAAAGAGAAGCCTCACACTGTGCAATGGGACAATCGAAAAGGTGCATTTATAGCAAAATTTCTTCCATCAAAGATTCCAGGGTTAAAAATGCAAATATGTTTGAAATACTATCCCTTACAAAACCAAATGGATGAACAGGAGGAAACCTTCTAGAAATGGTTGGTGCGGTAGCTTGAATGCATGTCCCCCAATAGATTCAAGAATTTATCAGTTTTTCTCCAGCTTCCTGGCTGGAGGATGTGTCACCTTGGCCTGTCCTAAAAGGCTCCTGCCCTAAGGAATTTCTGGGGTGGATGTGAAATTCCAGCTATACATATGCAAAGAGAAGTCTGAGCTCAGTCCTGGAGGTCCTGTTGTTTGCCAGTTGGGTTTGGGAATGTGCTTGTTGGAGGTGATGGGCATCTCTCTCTGCTTGGATCTGTGAAAGGGTGACCAGCCTTTTTCTTCATTATTAAACTTCCCCTGGATCTGTTACTTTAAAAAATACTTTCCTGGTTGGAGATTCATTCCAGTGGTGTGTGGCTGACTGTGACAGTTGAGAAGGTGTTATTCTTGGTTCCTCTACCCAGCCACTTGGAGTCTGCTGCAGCTGCAGTCCCATAGGGCACAACTACTTCTAGAGATGGCAGGAGACCTCAGTATTGCCCATAAGTTACTGGTTTTTTGGTCATGCAGAATGGAAAAGTGATGGAGTGGTTGGAGGCTTTTTACAAATGTTCATAGAAAACTCTGTGAGGATGTCAGGGAGACCCAAGACCCATCAGTATGACAAGAAAAGAAAGCCAAGTCCCTATCATGAGGCAAGTCATCTCCCTCACATCCACCAGGGCCCAGGAGACACCTCAGAGGAAATGGAAGATTAAAAACGAGTGCTGCTTGCACTGCTAGCCTGAGAAGCTCCTCTATGGATACTACAGTCGACACTGAGGAGACTCAGAACTCATCAAGGCAGGAATTCAGAAGCTGCTGAGACTTATAACCCACCCTCTGCGGCTCAGGGAGCATGGTGGAAGAGGGGGCAGAAAGAATGTAAAAGCCATAGGGTGGGAAGGTATACTCTGAGGCTTTGTCACACCCAGAGACTGGTGCATTCATCATCCGGCAGTGAATATCCATAACCCCACTGAGGGGAACCCTCAGTGAAATGGGGTCGGAGGAAAGGGAACATAAGAGTTATTATAACTCGATGGGAATATGACCAACATACAATATGTTCATACAATAAAGTTCTCAATTGCTTTTTTAAAAGAAGAAATTTACCCTATGTGTACATGTATCTTGAAATAATGCCTAATAATGTTAGCAAACATTAATAAATAGCTATTTAGCAGCACCTCTGAAATACATTTAAAAAGAAATGTCAGTGGGGTCAATGTGTACCAAAGAGAGTGCTGCAGTTCCTTCTCATTCCTGGGTCAAAAGACCTGACCAGAAGCAGCTTGCGGGAGGAAAGGGTTTATTTCTGCTTATAGTTTCAAGGGGAAGTATTATCATGGCAAGGAATGCATGGTGCAAGCAAACAATCAGGTGGGCATCACATCTTCATAACAGCAGGAAGGAGGTAGTCTGAGTACTGAGCTTGGAGCTAGGCTATATTACCCCAAAGCCTCGCTCCCCCCCCCACTCCACCAGCAATGCACCTTCTCCAGTATGGCCCCACTTCCCAGAGACCCCACAACTTTCCCAAATTGCCACCAGATGGTGACCAAGTATTCAAAACACAGAAGGCTATGGGGGTCATTTAAAATTCAAACCACCCCACAAGAACCTCTGAGAGATATTGTGTGCTACTTTGAGGGCAAATGCTAAGGTAAAATGGATACTCCAAAATGCTGGAAGTGCCAGGAACATCAGACACCTGACAAAGAAAGCGGCAGGTACAGCCCCCGGAGTAGCTAGAGCCAGTGAAGTGCCCTCCACCTCCAATAATGGCCAGAATAAAAGTTTGGTGATGGTGGCGATGCCCAATGGAAACAGCGACAGCAACTCCTGGGATAAGGACAGTTTGGGCTCATCCAGCAATGACAACCTCAGTGGCAGTGAGGCATGTGGGTGGGTCCCCAGGACCAGGCATTGGTGCCCAACCTTGACCCAGCCAAACTGGCAAGACGCAGTCAAGAAGGAGACCATCTTGATATGTTGGTCTGGTCACCTAATCAGAATCTGTCAGAGGCACCACTGGACGAGTACATTGCCATTGCCAAAGAGAAGCAGGGCTACAACAAGGCTCTTGGGATGATGCTCTTTTGGCATAAGCGTAATACTGAAATATCATTGGCTGATTTGCCCAACTTTATCCCCTTCCCAGATGAGAGGACCAGGGAAGATAAAAGTCTTGTTTGAACAAGCCTTTAGTGTTCATGGGAAAACTTTTCCTGCTTCCAAATGCTTCCAGATAAATCTATAGCAAGTTTGGTGAAATTTTATTACTCTTGGAAGAAGATGAGAATTAAAAGGAGCCGGAAGAGAGTGAGGATGAACAGGCAAAAGGGAAGTCACCCCGTTGACACTGAGAATGATCAAAATGATGAAAGCAAAAAGGAGGTTCCCCCACGGAGACAGTTCCACAAGTGACAAAAGAAAAAACACAGTACACAAGTTAAAAGTAGAGCAGAAAGGAAACCTCCAAAAGGAACGTTTCTTTCTCAAGAAGATGTACGTGGAGTCCGTTTCTGCCAACGTCACTGTTGCTACGACCTCTGAGACAGCTGGACATGGACTTGGTCTCCATCAAACGACAGATTCCGAATATTAAGCAGATGAATAACGCTCTTAAAGAAAACCTTGATGGTGGAATAGAACCGGACCGACTTCCAGAGGTCACTCAGAAATGCAATGCACTTCAGATGGACCACAGAAGAGCAACTTCTGGCCATACAAGCCGTCAGGAAGTGTGGCTGAGATTTTTAAGCACTCTCAGATGTGACTGGGAATAAGTCAGTGGTACGAGTGGACAACCTTTTTGTAAACTATCGATGTCGCTTCAACATAGATGAAGGTTTACAGGAATGGAAGGCTGAGCATGGGAAAGACGAGACCAATCGGCCCAGTAACCAGAAGCCTGTCAAGTCCCTGGATAGTTCTATCACGATCCCTGAGGAGGGAGACGAGGCTGCGTCTGTCCCCGATGTCAGTTACACATCTGCCTCATGAGAACTGCTGGTAGCTTTGAATACCTGTGTGGACTACACATTCTCCAGGACTTCAGGTGTGACAGGACATCACCTAGCCACCTGCGTCACATCTCTGTGGACAAGCAGCTATTACCAAAAAAGGGTGGACACGTCCAATCCTGTCCTCCATCCGCCTTAATTCTCTGCTTGTTTCTTCGTGTTGGCATCACTTCATAGAGAGCTCCATTGCATCTCACTCTGCCTAAGTGCTGGGGAACCCATGGCCTGCCCACCTCCCTTGACTCTCAACCTTTCCCCCAGTTGGCTCCTCTGAGCCCTGCCAGTGGCAGCTCTCCCATCAGCAACTTTAGAACAGCTAGTCTTGAAAGGCCTGGCCCTGTCCCTGCATGGCCTGCAATTTCAACTTTGTACATGGTGTCATTATCAGAATGTAGCAGGGTGAGCTGAGGATTAGAATTTAGATAATGCGGGCTGGAGAGATGGCTCAGTGGTTAAGGCACTTGCCTCCAGTGCCTAAGGCCCCTGGTTCAATTCTCCAGTACCCACATAAGCCAGACCCACAAGATGGTGGCTCTGGTTCTCTCTCTCTCTCTCTCTCTCTCTCTCTCTCTCTCTCTCCTTCCCTCTGTATCTCTCTGCTAGAAAATGAATAAATAAAATATTTGAAAAATATTTTAAAAAAAGAATTTAGATAATGCCCAGCAAAAATTCCAATGCACCCCAAAATTCAAGGAGTACCTGAATTCTTGTCTATAACGTTAAAGTATTAAAATCATAGACAACAAGATATTAAGGTGTTCTGGGAGACTTTATTAAGGGAACATGAGGGAGTTACAGAGTTCTTCAGCCACCAGTTTGGGGAGAATATGTGGCAGAGGTTTTGGTCAAAGTTGATGCTGTTTAATTAAATAGGCAGGAAAAGAAAGGTAATAGAGAGCTCCCATCATGAGAAAAAGTTCATGTGGGAAAGATCATGCGTCCTTTTCACCCAGCCTAAGGCCTGGGGTGAGAGGCCTTACCTGGAAAATGAAAGTCTCCTTATAGGATGCCATGTGGAAAAGACTGCCTTTGTTCTAGGGAAGCTTTTTTAAAACTTCCCCCAGGTAAGTCAGAGAGACAGCTTGATTGGTCTATACCTGACGAATCAGTTTTTGCATCTAGGTTTGGGCTCTGGCTAGAGACACCTCCCACCCAAGGGGAGGGGGTCTATGGAGCTTGTCTGAACTGTCACAAGAAGGCCTTATCAGCCTTCCAGGAAACTTCTCTTGTTCTTTGTGTGCCATCAGGTAAGTAATATCATGCTTCTTTGGAGATCACAATGTGTTAGCAGACTGCATCCTAACCCTGTGACCCACCAAGCTTCCTGATACAGACCATGTTTCCCTAAATATAGGGCAGAATTATGGTTTTTAAATTAGGTGGCTCCTCTCTCCCCTGTCTTTCTCCCCTGGCTCATTCGCTGCAACTGTCTTTGAATGCTGTAGGTTAATGGAAACATGGACCTCAAGGTTTTCTGCCTTCAACCTTCAGCATTATAATCCCAGGGTGGGCATGTCCCATCTTTTCCTGATCCCCTGAATACCACTCCCACCACCCAACTCTGAGAGATTTGGTTCATATCGCTGTACCTGGTGCTTGTACATTGGAATTGGTGCCTTCTCCTTCTGGCAACCATGTTATCACTCTCTTTTCTGTTCAAGTGTCTTATTTAAAGTTTATTGCTTTTTTTTTTCATTTTCATTTCTGGGGGTGGTTTTATACAAGACACACACCATTAGCTCCCATCTGTTTGGTGTGCCTGGCCTGTTGTATGTCACTCTATTGCCCTTTTGTGTCATTCATGTACTGATGTGATCACAAAGACACCATCCTCTCTCCCTCTCTCTCCCTCTCTCTCTTAATAGCAGAGTACAGGACAGAAAGGTGAGCAGTGAGTTGGTCCAGTGAGACCAAGATGAAAAAATAATCTCCAGAGTGCTAAGTGATGCCTTTTGTTTGGACTGGGAACAAGCAAAGTTTTCTAATAAATGTCCTGAGACTTCTAGGATCTCTTCTGTTCTCTTACTGGACTGTGGTCCTCCTGAGGAGTTGGGGAGCACATAGAGGTGCGTCCTGGCGCCCCATGGTAAGTCTGCACTGCATTGACGATGCGGAAGCAGCTTTCACTTTTTGAACATTTTTATGCTTTAAATACCAAAAAGAAAAAAAAATGTAGCTGCTTTAAGGCATAAACAGAATTCTTAAGAATTTAAAATATGCAATTAAAATTTGATGTGTTTTGACTCCAAAGCACCTTGACTTTTTTTTATGAAAGGTGAAGTCTCTTCTGCCATTATGGAACTTTCCCTCAATCTGTAAGTGTCAAATAAACTCCTTCCTCCCATGAACTGTGTCTGATTTGGATGTTCATCCCAGCAATGTAGAGCTGATTACAAGAGTTGGAGATGTAAATCAAGTAGTGAGTGGAGGTGGATTGGATTGTAAGGTAGTTTGAATGGATGTTCCCCAATAGATTCAGTAGTTTTATTAAAAACTTTTCTCTAGCTGCATAGCTGGAGGAGGTGTCACCTTAGGTGACTTCTAGGGTCCAGCCCTAAGGTGTTCTTGGAGGAGGTTTTAAAATTTTAGCCTAAGGTATATAGAGAGTTGTCTGAGCTCCTCAGGAAGTCCCTGCTGTTTGTGGCCTGACTGCTGCTTTTTTCTCTCTCTCTCTTTCTGCTTGGATCTTGTAGTATCCTGCTAAAGGGGCATGGAGGATATAGGGTTTTGCTGAGTCTGGCAGGTTTCCAGACTGTCTCCTTCTGTTAAGGAAGTTGAGGCAAAGTCTGAGGAACCCTATAAATCTTAGCAAAATCCTGGACACTCCAGCCCCCAGGCAGGCCACAGCTGTGCCCTGAGATAAGCAGGCAATTCAAGGCCTAAATTTAGTCCAGCTGCAATAACAAACCTAAACAATAAGGTTGCATTTCCTCTGCTGACATCACCATTCTATACATGTCTATATACATGTATAGAGTCACGTAGCCACCTCAATTTATCTATGCAAAATAGGTATCCAAAGGCTACTGGCCCCTACCAATCAAATCATGAGATGTCCACAGATCTTGCCCCTACCAATCCCCTTGCTGCCTATGCTCTTACCTCTGCCCTTTTCTCTATATAAACAACTGCTCTCTATACAATAAATGAAAACTGCCCACTGCTGCATTCTCCTGAGAGTGCTCATCTCTCGTTGACTCACAGCTATTCCAAGCCTCTGCTCACCCAGGCCTGTGGACGAACATGGAGTTGATGCATGCTACAACTTCCCCACTATCCTACAGGATCTAATAGCTTCAAATAAATCCCTTCTTCCTCCCATAAACTGTGTCTGTTTGGAAGTTCATCCCAGCAACTGAAGCTGATCATGACAGATTAGTTACTTGAAATGCATGTGAAGGCATTTAATTGCTGATGATTTCATACCATTATGGATGTAAATTAAGTAACCATTTGAGGTAGATTGGATTGGTTGAGTGTATGCGAGTGGGTCCTGATAGGCTGATGAATTAGACAGAGGATCAGTTATTTTGTATAGGCCAGTCAACATTCTGGGGAGTCAGCATAAGTCAGGGCTGTTTTGAATTTTAGTTTCCAGATATTGCTTTCTGGACCCATTGTATAATCTCTGTGCTGGTTGGCTCTGATGGTCCATACAGTTATGTTTATTCTTTTTGGACCTGTATCCCTGACTAGATACCTACAAAATGGGTCTATCTTACTCCTCATCCCTGTCAATATGGATGGTCACATGAGAAAATATTGGAAGTCAGTTCAGATGCTGAGAGTGAGTACCCAGGAACAAGCAAGAAATTGATGTCTTCAGTCTACAACCTGAAGGGACTGCATTCTGCCTTGCCTCACGACCACACTAAGATTGGATGGAGATCCTTCTCAGTTGAGACTCAAAACTGATGGCAACCTCTAATATCTTTATGGTAATCCTATGGTATCATAAGCCCAGAGCTCAGCTGAAATATATCCACACCCCTGACCTATGGAACCCATGACATAATGGAACTGTACTGTGCTCAGCTACACATTTATGGCGCTATTGTTACACAAAAGGAGAAAAAAATGGCACTAGTTTCCGTCAAAGTTGCTGAGATATAACCTGTAGATTACATGAGCCTGCTGTGCTCAGAGGATCCCAAACCAATTGTCGGTGTTAATACTGCCCCTCTTACAATGACCCAGAACCTCAGCAGAGCATCCTAACATGTCTCCATCATTCAGAGGGGAGCATATTAATACCCCGAGAAGCTACTGGTGCATAGAAAAGGAAGAGGGGGCAGAAAGATTGTGAAAGCCGTGGTGGGGGAGATGATCCAGAGGTATGGCACTGCTCAGTAACAACACACTTGGGCCAGGAGAACCGGGCTGAATACTAGGCTATCCATGGTCCCCTACCACAAGGACTGATCCAGACAGCCCACAGAGGAGGATATCCAGCTGACTGGGGATGGAGAGGGGGGGGGCATTGGGGAATTGGGGATAACAACTCATTGTTGGTCCACTAAATAATGAAACTCATTATGGACAATTAAAAAAATTAAAAAAAAAGAAAAGGTATCCAACAGCTTTATCATTTGGGTGTTGTGGATAGTACTGGAGTTTGAGGTTATATGAGCATCTGGTTATATGAGTCCCCCCCCCAAATATACTGTGACATATTCCCTGTGAGCTGAGAGCATGGTGCCCTCTAAGCAAGGACAGGAGGCTTTGTGTCACTGAGAATGATCTATGAACTCAGATCCCTTAGGGGACATGCTCCATATATCATGTAGTCTCCAGACAACCTTAGTTGGGAGAACCTGCCTCTTCATAGACAGGGATCTGATTCAGGAATTCCAATTTAGAACTTGATCCCAAGAAAGGCTCATGGTCCACAGATTCTTTCCCTCCCCACCCCCTGTCCTGTCAATGTCCCCTTGGTACCTCTGTTTCTTGAAAGCTCTCACTGAAATGGTCCCACCATCTATGGTCATACCACCCACAATGCCGGTGATCTCTGAAATCATCCCATAGTTCAACACTAGGGTCACCAGATTGAGAGTGTTTCATTGAAAATGTATTTCTTAGGACAGCTAGAGGCAATGTGAGTTGGGCTGAGAGCAGGTGACATTGACCTTGGGAACATAAGACAACCATCAGGAGTGATGCCCAGGTGTGCTGTGTCATCATGGGTATGAATTTCACCAGGAGACTAGGACCACATTGTGGTGTTAACTACACAGACCTCTTGGTTAAAACATTAAGAAACTTTTAAAGGCTTTCCCCCCACTCACTTTGAGATATATCATGCCTAAAACGATAGTAGTAAATATTGAGAGATGCAGGATTGAGCACTGTGGGATGGGGAGGAAACATTCAGATTGGATATTCTTGAGCAGGAAGTCAGCAATTCTTTCTTACACCACATCCTTCCTTGACCCCAGGAGCTTCAGCATCTTCTTCCTCAATGAAATAGAACTCAGGAAAGGTCTCAGCAGTGACACTGGCCATCCACACAGGGCCCAGACTCACCATCAAATGCTCTTTATGTAACTGACCAGAGCATTGATAATTTTTATGAAGCAAGGAAACGAGAGAAATTTCTTATCAAACAAAACTAAGCAGCTGTGAATGCCATCTTCCACATGGTACCAGGTCACAGGGACCCCCTGGTCTTCCAGGTGCTTCTGATAGAGCAAGGTGTCATCTCGGAGGATATCAGTCTCACAGCTCACCAGGAAGGCCTCAGGAAGCTGAGCGATGACCTTGTCTTTGGCTAGGAGGGGCAGAGTGTTAGGCTATCCATGCATTAAAAATATGTTCTATTTCTATATAGGCGGCCTCATTAAAAGGTCCAGGAAACTTGGGTTGTGGGCCTCGAGTCCTGAATCTTTCGGGCAGATTTTCAGAGCTGATCCACTTCGCATACTTCTCCCAGACATCTGGGGAAACACAAGCACCTTTCAGCATGGCATCTTCCCAGGAACGGTTAATGGCCAGATATTTACA